>CAJPDP010039213.1:0-10653 GCA_905336975.1 Bombina variegata variegata
GGGGGGGGGAGGAGGTGGTAGTTTAAATTCTCAAAGTAAATGGGAAGATGGGGAAAAGTTTTATTTATTTATCTAACTTTCCCCCTTGTGTTAAGATTGAGACATTATAGATGTTAAATATTAGACTGGACTCTATGAATAAATGGCCTCTGTGAGTTACTATAATAGGTACAAGTGTTAATTTTTATGAGAATGGGAGCTTATTAGATGCCAGCTAGTCAAACATGGAGAATGTTAATATGAGAGATGTGTGAACTTGCCATGACAGCCCAATAGCCATACATAAGGTGTTAACAACATGCCTAAAGACTTAACATAAAATAGAAATATTGCTTGAAGAGATTAATTTTCATTGCGATGTAAAGCTAGACCTAGATCTCTTCCACAGAGCCCTATATCTGTATAACATAGGCGTCACCCTGCCCTGGCCGCTGGCAGCAGTGCATCCTAACTAGAAGCTATATCAGGACTCTAAGAATAAATATAATATATAAGAATCATCTTTAAAACTAAGAAATAACTAGAGAGGTGATTGTCTAGCCCTACTTAATTTAACATGGGAGCATATATAAATAGTGTTAAATTAAAATTCCATTAACATCCCAATGGGTGCAAATAAAACAACAAACAATTGCAACACAAAACTGAGCCATGTAAATAAAATAGAATGGCCTTATGTTAGAGAAGTAGTCATATTTGTATCCAGCACTAGAGTTCACATGCATCAATATCCAAGCAAAGATTGTCCAGTTATGAGACAGGCATTTTTAGCTAGTATGTATTAGAACCAAGTTCAGTGTGTCAACAAAATACCATAGTATTTAAAATACAAACACAAACAAGGAATTAGCATGTCCATGTCCGGATGTGATATAACATTTAAAATAATCATATATAGATAATATTAAATTTAAATTCCATTAATTTCCCAATGGATGCAAATAAAACAGCAAACAATTTCAACACAAAACTGAACCATGTAAATAAAATAGGATGGCCCTGTGTTAGAGAAGCAGTCATATTCTTATCATAATGCCATTTGTTTGATATCAACAATATGCTTATTAAACTATTAATCAGAAGAGGCTGACTAGGATTTTAAGAAAGACTGTAGCAGCATCTTAATTAAAGACAGCTTAAATAGTGCAGTAATGTATTAAACTAGGCATCTCCAATCCGTTTATATTGCAATTGTAAACCTGTAATGCAAGGGTTCGGCAACCTGTAAAGCTGGGTATAGAAACTCCTAAGGATAATGGCTCTCAAGGTATTATCAATACTAAACACATAATATAAAATGAAGTAAGCATCAAACACTTGCTAATCCCGCATTAAGTATAAAATTGGAAAGTAATAAATCTTAAGTTTCTAGAGCTAAGTAGTAAAGAGTTAGGTTACTAAAATACCAACATAGAACAAGCATAAACCTTTAACTATCATGTGTATCAAAATCAGCCACTTGAAAGACCCACTGGACCAGGCACAACCATTGAACTTTAAGGAAATTAACACAATCATGTCCAGGTGTGGGTTTCCATAAAGACACAAGCTTAGAAGTGGCTTAGCCCAAAGGCGTCCTCAGTAAAACTGACAAGTTAACATATCGTCCCTATTGCATGTCCATAATTTCACTTATGACCTGCTCCAAGCACCAGGCATATTTGAGTCTCCAAGGTTTTAACCAACACCTTCTTTTTGGCGTTTCTGGGGAATGGAGGATCGCACTGACAAGTATAATACATTTTCACTCTTGCTCCTAAGGTGGTTGATGACCGCTTCCGGAGAATATAGAGTGGGTGTTCTGTAACAGGGAGAAACTAAATAGCGTGCGAGTCTTACAGGAATAGTTACCGGTCAGTGAGGGCTTTCTTCTGTTGATGTTGCCTGAAGTGATTGGCGAGCTGGCCATATTACATAAACACACATCTGCTCACAAATTACAGCGGGCAGCCCCACCAGCCCTTCAGGGATTGGCCCTCTCACTGCAAATGTCGGCTTCTTCTCCTTGATCACATGAGGCACACCTTGAAATATGCCCATCTCTTCGGAAAGAGTGCCCTGATTATAATGTTTTCCGGTTACTGCTGGATCCGTAGGTGTTAAAGTGGTTGCCTCTAACTGTTCACGCACACCTTCTCCCACATCTTCCTGCCCAAGATCTGTCGCCTCCACCAAACGTACATCTGTTCCATCGCTGGGCATCCGCTTGTATATGGTGTCCCATTCTGATGTGAGGCAGTCCAAAAGGCGGCTAAAATGGGCATTTAGTAGGTGGGAAATAGCGGTTACTAGTTCAGCGCTGCATGATGTCATGTTATCACCACAATGGTACTCTCTTCTATCTTGTGTAGCCGGTCCCGTTCGCTATGTGAGAAAGGTCTCTTGATTCACTAGGAATGTGTAAGGAGTAGAAATGGGAGAATCACCAATTCTGAGAAGCCCCTAATACAATTCTTTGTGTATATATAAAGTTTCCTAATGATCTGTAAGTCAGATTATCAGGTTTAACACAATTAAATTTAACTGATGAAAATTAGAAATAGGGGGGTGCTAACTGTCTGGATTAACTAAAGATAATACGAAAAGAAAAAGTGACAGTATACTAGCACTCTTGCAAGTACCAATAAATATATATAAATGGCATAGAGGGTCACCTTAAACAGAGATTTAATAAAACATAACTTTTATTCTATCAAGTTAATATATACAAATGAATGTATGGTGTGTGCTATAAAACTTAGATTAAGAAAATATATAGGGGACAAATATCCACAAGAACACTTCCCAATTATACACAATCTATAGTCCTGCACCCCACACAGCTTCAGTGCAAACTCACAATCACTCAGATCTGCAAAAGTAGTTATCTACAAAGGGGATTGACCCCACCAACAAAATTAACTATAATACTGCAGTCAAGAGCAAAAGTAAGCACCGGTCTGTGTAAGTGCAAGTAAGCCAAAATATAGGCCAAAAAAACAGAATTAGACTACGGCTATAGAAGTGGAAATTGTCCCCTAAACACGCCTGTTGCGCATTTTGCCGTTATCACGGCTTCCTCAAAGGCTAACCCGATCCGGGATCGCCTCCTTTCCTTTAAACAAGTAGCAAACCAATCAGAGTGGAGTGTGGATACACACCCACTAGTTCAACCTATCAGAATCACAAGCTCCCATTGGATAGGAGCCGTCACGAGTGTTGCAACGTCACCTTGTCATACTGCACAGTAAACAGAGAATCGTCTGTCATAGAAATTGCGAGTTAAGAAACATATTGTGATCGAGGAGGATAAAAGGCTCCAAATTACGGACATATTGTAAATCAATATCTCATCCGGTAAAGACCAGTATCAATATAGTTATGACAAAAAATAAGACATTGAAATTCCACATCGGAACATACTGGGTATAATTCTACAACAGATGTTACTACATTGTATGTTAGCACAACTCCGGAGGGGCACAATTAGAAATTTAATATCCATTCTAAATATAGAATGGAGATGAGAAATACCATTATTCAACTTAAGAATACCGGAAAGTAGGCTACATCATACATAAGCATTTCAGAACGATTGAGCCCTCAAATGTAGCATATGGATAAACAGTATACAGAAATCAATATTAATAACATTATGTGGTGTATCTGTACGATCAAGTACTCAAAATAAAATTGGATCTTAACTAGTGTTGTTTATTAGATTTCATGATAGTACAATGAACACTTGGTATTATACAAGCCTTAATGATTCCCAAATTCATTTATCACAATAAATAATATTACTTCATAACCCAAACTGAAAGTGAATAAGAAGGGGGGGGGGGGCATATTAAATAAATTATAAATCCAGTAAATTAATGAGATCAAACGGGTATCATAATTATTGACCACAGAATCCAAAGATTAAGAGAACATTGTTGACATCGTTGTTACGATGTGTTTATACCAAGCATTTTATAATGTTACTTCCACAATGAGTGTTGTATTAACTGATTAGTTTAGACTACACATAGTATAGATAGAATAAGAGCCTTTAGGTTGATAACCATACCGTAAAGAGTAATAGCACTAGATCTTTAAATACTATAAGTATGTTACTCAATATCTGCTCTAATTTAAAGAGACAGTAATCGTATTCCACTTATATCATATGTATGAAAAGAGAGCAATCCACTGTTATGTCCTATATACATATAATCAGCATAATGATACAAATTCTCATACGTGAATATTAGGGTCACATACCCAGACTAGACAGTATATAAACTATATGTATATAATACCGTAGATACAGATTTGATTAGATGGCAATATAGTATTAGTTAAAAACATAAAAACTGCTGTACCCTTTGGAATACACAATATTGCTTGTTATGGTCTGTTAAACATAATACAGATGGGGATAATCCCAAGGAATATTATAGGAATGATCCAAAGCCATCTTGTTCGTTTAATCCATATGGTACAATTGTATTTAGCCAAAATATCCATCAGCATTCAGCTTGGAGTAGCATAGACTCTACATCACCACCTCTTATGCCTGGTCTAATTACTTGTAATACACATACTTTTAGACGTGGTCTGGTACCATGTTGATACAGATAGTGTCGTGCCACAGGGGTCACATTTTTATCATTCTTTTTGTCCGATTCACAATTTTTAATACTATTGACGTGTTCTCCCAGCCTCACACAGAGTTCACGTGTTGTGATTCCAATGTATCTTTTTCCACAGTTACATAGCAAACAATATACCACATTCTTAGTTTTGCAATTTGCAAATCCATACATATATTTGGTTCCAGTTTTAGTGTTGAGCTCCCTTTCATTATTAATGTATTTGCAAAAGCTACATCCCCCACAGGGTTAGGTACCGCATATGTTCTTATTACTTGGTCTTTTTCTCACAAAATGACTTCGTACTAATTTATTTCCAATAGTCGGCGCTCTCCTCCAACTGGTTTTAATTGTATCGCCTATGTATTTGGACAATACATTATCTGATTTTCGAATATCCACATGTCTGTTGAGTATTTTATAAATAGTGTCATGGTCTGCATTGAACGTAGTGACAAATCTCACTGATTCTTCCATTCCCTTGGGTTTAATCTTTGGTGTTAAAAGTGAGTCACGAGGCATTCTCTTAGCTCTTTGGAATGCAATACGTATTATTTTATGGGTATAGCCTCTTTCCTTTAATCGTTTTTGGAGCTCCTTTGCTCTCTGATAAAAAATGGTATCATCCGTACAATTTCTTCTGAGTCTTAGAAATTCCCCAATAGGGATACCTTTTTTTGTTTGTGATGTATGACAGCTGTCAAATTGTAACATGGAATTCGTAGCAGTGTCTTTTCTATATAAATCCGTTTTTAGTTTATAGTCTTCATCCTTGTAAATGATTACATCCAGGAATTCAACCTGTTGAACACTTGTATTAAAGGTTAGTTTCAAATTCAGATCGTTTGTGTTCAATATTTTAATGAATTCTTTAAATTCATTTAGACTTCCTGTCCAAATGATGAACAGGTCGTCTATATACCGTCTACATAGGCTAATGTGTCTAGTATAATGTTGTAAGTTTTCATCAAATACAATTTCTCGCTCCCACCATCCTAAGTAAATATTTGCATATGTGGGGGCACAGGAGGAGCCCATTGCGGTGCCCTGGATCTGCAAATAAAAATTATCGTTGAACACGAAGTAATTGTGTCTCAACACAAATTTCAACAGTAGTAAAATAAATTCATTACGCTCCTTATTCTCAGTTGATTTCATTTCTAGGAAATATTTAACTGCTTCACAGCCCTTATTATGGTTAATCGATGTATACAGTGATTCTACATCACATGTGATGAGTATCGTATCTCTTTCCAGAGTGATATCATTGATTTTATTGAGAATATCCATGGTGTCTCTAGTATAAGATGGAAGGGACAATACAATGTCACGTAGAGATCCAAGAATCTACTCGCCTTTTCGCAAAGGCTTCCTATACTAGAGACTATTGGTCTTCCTGGTGGTTTCAATTTATTTTTATGTACTTTGGGTAATAAGTACAAGGTTTATACTTTGGGATTTTTTACCTGCAAAAATTGCCATTCTTTTTGGCTTTTTATTCCATTCACTTTAGCATCCATAATTAGTTTATTGTAGTAATTTAAAAATTCAGAGGTTGGGTTTGAGAGCAGATGTTTATAACATCTCTTATCATTAAGTTGCCTTAATGCCTCGTGTATATATTGTTCCTTTTCCCAAATAACAATATTGCACCCTTTATCAGAAGCCTTCACTACAATGTCATCCCATTTTTTAATTTCCAATAGGGCCATAGTTTCTTCTTTAGTTAGATTAGAGATTTTAGTTTCTTTGATATTAATGACATTTTTCATAACCATCTTTAGAAAAACCTCTAGTTAGGGCATTTTGTTCATGGCAGGCATGAATTTAGATTTTATTTTCAATTTCTTATCAAGAAAACCCTCAGGTTGTAGGGTTGCCTATCGTCCCAAGTAAAAATGCGGCCTTTTTCAAAATCTTTTATATCTTGTCTCATTTTGGTACACTTGGTTTGAATGATTTCTTTCTCTCGTTTATCTAAATCATCCCTAAGTGTTTTGTACACCTCCTTAAATTTGTCTAGACCATCAAATTTCTCCAATTTAATGTTGTATTCTGTAATTTCTTTGTCTAGCTCACTCATAACTTCGGTTTCATAGTCTGAAAGTATAGCGACCAAGATCTCAGAACAATTAATCAAAGCCTGTTCCCATCTGTCTTTGTATGAGTCTATATGGAATGAAAAGGTGGGAAATAATCTTACCCTCAGGCCCCTGGGTATGATATGCTTAGCTAAGTATTTATCATAGGAACTTTTGTTCCAAAATGACCTTGTATGTTTTTTTAGGAGATGGCACAAAGCTTTTAGACCATCTTCTCAATTATCTATTTCTGTCGTGGACAGAGATTCCTGTTCACAGAAGGATGCAAATGTTTTATCAATGTTTTTGAGACGTTGGTCATGTCTATTTTTGTAATCTTGAGATAGGTTGAACGACATAGTACTATAGATTGTGTATAATTGGGAAGTGTTCTTGTGGATATTTGTCCCCTATATACTTTCTTAATCTAAGTTTTATAGCACACACCATACATTCATTTGTATATATTAACTTGATAGAATAAAAGTTATGTTTTATTAAATCCCTGTTTAAGGTGACCCTCTATGCCATTCATATATATTTATTGGTACTTGCAAGAGTGCTAGTATACTGTCACTTTTTCTTTTCGTATTATCTTTGATTCACTAGGAAGCCTCCACTTAGATAATAAAATGGCCACTCCTAGGCCATCCCAGCATTAGTCAGTCCACAAAACAGCAATTCTCTCCTTATGAAAAGTACCATTCGGTGATCTATGTATCCCTTTCTTCTCCTCAGGGAACAGGTGTACCTAAGATATGAATTTGAACTGGGCTGAACGGTATAACAAGTAAGATTATATGCTATATCAGGAGAGCTGCAGTAAAATACGACCGTTCAGTTCCCAGGCTTGCTCCGCCAAATTCCCTGTCTTTGATACATATTGACAATGAATGCAATTCCCTCAGCGAAAGCATGCTTTTGTCAATATATTTTTTAAAAACAATCATTAGGGGATGGGCCACGTATGAACATACTCTTAACCAAATTGTCTTTTAGATAATAATCTGTGATGTGCAGTAATCAATGGGGGATCGGCCACAACATTTTTATTGGCTATCAAGTAGTGCCAGTTTTTTAAAGAATGTTAAATCTAACATTGTTGACTATAGATTTTTTCTTTTTGATGGTTAGTATTTCACTTTTTTTCCCCTAACTCTTTAGTGAGTTTTTTAGAACTTTATTATAATACATTTTTCTAACAAATGTATCTTTCATTTGTGAAGAATGTTTGATCATAGGGAATACCTTTTTGGTTACTGTATGCTTCTATAATACTATTAGGGGAAATTGACTCCCTAAATGCTCAATAATCAAAGATATCCCTACCTTTTTATCTTTATATCAAAGAACTAGTTATCTCTCATTTGCATTCCAACAGTGACATTACAACGGTGACAACTAATAGCCATTTAATAGCCATTTAGCATAGACTATAACCAACCTAATAACAAGGTGATATAGCTAGAAAAAGGAGAAGAAAAGAGGAATTAAGGTAAGAGAAGGAGAAGAAAGAAGATGAGAGAATATAGGATTACAGCAGACGAATAAAGGGGGGAAGGGAAAGGGGAAAGGAAAAGGAGTCAGGTGTGAGCCGGGTTTCCCAATAAAATCTGATATCTTGAAACATGGTTAGTTCTTTAATCTGAGGTAGGAAATCTCTTCAAGTACCATCATTTCTTGTGTCCTCACTGACCATTTGGCGATTTTGGGGATGCGAGTAGTTTTCCAGTGTCACGCTAAAAATAAAAGTATGCTATTAAGGCTAATTTGAAGGTGGGAAATCATAATTACATATTTATTCGAGGTCTATCATGCAAAAGCCCTATAGCTGGTGTAAGTTGGAATGATTCCCCCAAGAAGGTCTTCAATATTGATACTAGTGACTCCCAGAGTCCCTTTAAGCATGGGCATTCCCACCATTATTTTTTGTCTAACTCAGTTACTCGTGGACTGCACAGCTTGGGTTTTAGATCCCAGGAGAAATGGCTTTTGGACTTTCACCACCTTATGAAAGAAAACAAAATTTATGATTACCTGATAAATTAATTTCTTTAATGGTGGTGAAAGTTCATGAAACCCACCCATATTTTTTTATCAATTGTCACAATTCTAGTATGCACCTCCTTAACCCTGCTTTGTTATTTACTACTTTATATTGTCTCTGGATTCTCACCTGCATGAAAGGGATGAAAATATGATTTAAGTATACATTTTATTTGTCTTTTGAGTGAAGAACAGTGCTATTTAAATTATATCTATTTTAAAAAAACTGGTGCTAGCATTGTTTTCAAGTAAACATAAGCACAGGTGAAAAATTTGTATCCATATTGGCTTTAGATTTGTTACCATTATTTCCAAAGGGAACAGCAAATATAGACAACTAATAGTATCTTTTAATGTTAACAGAAGTGACTAGCTCACAGAAGCACAAAACAACTGTATATGGTTTATGACAAGGTTTTGGACATGGAAGTCTCCAAAGAATGTTAAATCTAACATTGTTGACTACAGATTTTTTTTCTTTTTGATGGTTAGTATTTCACTTTTTTTTGTTCTTACTCCTTAGTGAGATTTTTGGAACTTTATTATAATACATTTTTCTAACAAATTTATCTTTAATTTGTGAAGCATGTTTTTCAAAACTGCCAGACAATGAGCAGTTTCTAAGCAATCTGAAAACCTGAGCATAGGGAATACCATTTTGGTTACCATATGTTTCTATTACTATTAGGGGAAATTTACTTCCTAAATGCTCGATAATCAAAGATGTACCTACCTTTTTATCTTTATATCAAAGAACTCTAGTTATCTCTCATTTGCATTACAACAGAGACAAGTAATAGCCATTTAGCATAGACTATAACCAACCTAATAACAAGGTGATATAGCTAGAAAAAAGGAGAAGAAAATAGGAATTAAGGTAAAATAAGGAGAAGAAAGAAGATGAGAGAATATAGGATTACAGCATATGAAGGAAGGGGGCAAGGGAAAGGGGGAAGGAAAAGGAGCTGGACCAGGGGTGTAGTTAGAGTGTATCGGAAAATAGATTTAGTGTATTGGTCTGAGCCGGGTTTCCCAATAAAATTTTATGTCTTGAAACATGGTTAGTTCTTTAATCTGAGATATGAAATACCATCATTTCTTGTGTCCTCACCAACCATTCAGTGATGTTGGGGACACGAGTAGTCTTCCAGTGTCATGTTAATAATGAACGTATGCTATTAAGGCTAATTTGATGGAGGGAAATCCTAATTTCACATTTAATCTGAGGTCTATTATGCAAAAGCCCTATAGCAGGTGTAAGTTGGAATGATTTCCCCCAAGAAGGTCTTTAATATTGATACTTGTGACTCCCAGAGTCCCTTTAAGCTTGGGCATGGACTCCACAGCTTGGGTTTTAGTTCCCAGAAGAAATGGCTTGTGGACTTTCACCACCTTATGAAAGAAAACACAATTTGTGTTTACCTGATAAATTAATTTCTTTAATGGTGATGAAAGTTCACAAAACCCACCCATCTTTTTTTTATCAATTAATGCAGTTCTAGTATGCACCTCCTTTACCCTGCTTTGTTATTTACTACTTTATTTTTTCTCTGGATTCTCACCTGCATGAAAGGAATGAATATATGATTTAAGTATACATTTTATTTTTCTTTTGAGTGAAGAACAATGCTATTTAAACTATTTTGGTGCTAGTATTGTTTTCAAGTAGACATTGGCATGGATTTGTTACCATTATTTCCAAAGGGAACAGCAAATAATCGGCTAGATTACGAGTTTTGCGGTAAGAGGTGCTCGGTGCTAACTTGCAAGTTATTGTCACCGCTCACCTCCCTATAGCGCTGCTATTACAGGTTTGTAAAAACCCGGCGTTAGCAGGCAATAAGTGAGCATAGAGTAAAATTGAGCTCCATACCGCACTCCAATACCAGTGCTGCTGTGAGCTGGTTTTA
>CAJPDP010039337.1:0-10069 GCA_905336975.1 Bombina variegata variegata
CAATGATAAATGTTGACAGCGTATGTGCAGCGGACATGATACCCTACATCGTATCATGTCTGCTCGCACATTAATAAATTGACCCCCTATATGAAAAAGTTAAAGAACAATTAACAGAACTTCTTGAAAAGGCAGATGCTGTTTTATTAACCATTGACATTTGGTCAGACAGATAAATGCGAGGCTTCATAGGCATCGCAGCACATATGATTCTCAATTTTGAACTCAAACCCTGATTATTAGCATTAGAGAGATATGTAGGTCGACACACTGGTGAGAACATCTTTAACGTTTTTAAAATCATATGTCTATCTTATAAGGTAAAAAATAAAATTCGATAAGTTTTAACTGACAACGCAGGAAACATAACAAAGGGATTTATCACAGAATTTTCCTTCTGAAGATGAAGTGTATGAAAGCCAGCAAGAATGGGCAGAAACTTGTTCTGACTTTGAGAGAAACAGGTTGATAATTTAGAGTATTGGGAGGATGTAGATGAGAAAGTTTGTAGCAGGCAAATTCTGCACATCAAAACTCTTTGAAGAGACTTGCTTGTTTTGCGCACACCCTGTAATTATCTGTGCGTGATGGCTTAAAAGAAGCAAAAATCCAAACCGGCCAAGCTAAAGTGTCTATAGTCTGTAGTTTGCTTCACACAAGCACTGTGTATAAAGAAACATTTTAAAAAAAACTTTTGGGCCAAATGTTACTATTCCACAAAATAATTGCACTAGATGGGACAGTACCCTGAACCATATTAATGCATCCCTTGATCTGGATTAAGAATTCCTGAAGAAGGGGCTGGATGAAGTTAACCTGGCCAGTTTGAAACCTTCCGTAAGGGATTATGCCCAGCTCATGGAATTGAGCAATATTTTGCAGCCATTTTTAGATGCCACAAATATGGTGCAGGCTTACAAGGAGGTGACAATTTCAGCTGCTGTGCCATCTGTTGAACTTTATAACCATTTGCACCCTGTACATCTGGTAAATATGGTTGCAGCTTTGAAGAAGAGCATTGAAGCCAGATTTGTTGCCATTTTGGTGATTGCTGGCTTGCTGCCTATGCCACAGGGTCAGTGTGAGCAACCTTTGAATTTTCATGGTTATGTATACTTTATAGCTGCTGTGTTGGACCCGAACATTTGCTTTTTGGTGGATACAGAAAATTAGCTACAATGAAGATGAAACCTGTGCACTCAAACAAAAGGTTGTATCTGAACTTCATGAGTTCTGCACCAGGCTTGAACATTGAAACATGATTTTGATGCTGAGATGCATTTTTATAGAAACTTTTAACTCAAAGTACTGTGTGTGTTCCAATTAATGTCTTAAGATTTTGGAAAAAGCATTGCAAAGCGTTACCATTACTAAGTAAGGCTGCTGTGAGTGTGTTTATGGTTTCACCCAGTTCAGCTGGTTTTTAGTGAGGGTGGAATTGTTATGAGACCTCTATGCAGGAGGCTGGGGGCCAATCTTGTGGATTTTTTTTTCTAAACTTCAATCTTAAAAAATGTGATTAACAGCAGCACAACCTTATCCTTATTGAACTTGCCTATGGTAATAAGCTTTTTATTATTACCTAACTTTGTGCACGTCTTGTTTAGTTATTGAAACTGTGACTCCTCCCCCACACACACATCCCAACAACCACCTCTTTTTTCTGTTAAAGGGATATAAAAAAATAAATCATGATTCAGATCAGAGCATACAATTTTAAACAACTTTCCAATTTACTTCTAGTATCAAATTTTCTTAATTTTCTTGTTATTTTTTGTTTGCTCAGGATGTATGCTCAGGAGTGTGCACGTGTCTGCAGTACTATATGGCAGCAGTTTTACAACAAGGTTTCATTAACAAGAGCACATGACTCTGGCAGTACTTCCTGTAATGTAGTTCTTCAGGCATGTGCATGCTACCTACCTGGGTATCTCTTCAACAAAGAATAACATGAGAACAAAGCAAATGTAATAATAAAAGTAATAATAATAATAGAAGTAAATTGGAAACTTTTTTTAAATTGTATTCTCCGTCTGAATAATAAAAGAAAAAGTTTGGGTTTCATGTCCCTTTAGTTGGCTCCCAGACTTGAGACTTTGCTTAAAATATCTTGCAAGGACTTGAGACTTGACTTGAGACTCAGAGTAAAAGATTTGAATACATCACTGGTAAAATATTACATGGTAATGTTTGTGCATATCAGTTTAGATTAGCTCAGCTGACCATGCTATGTGCTCTTGGCATTGAAAAGGTTACTGACACATATAGCTGCCATTAGAAAAGGGAGGTCCATCTACTGAATTGATTTGGTTTTCTGTTTATTATTTATCCCAATCTCTGATTCAATGTTTTAATGTTGTTCCAGGAAATGGATGTTTTGGTGGACCCAGACTGGGCAGATTTGAATGGTGCAGGGGGTGAAGAAGCTCTAGAATGGGATGAGACCGATATTGCAGCAGAACGAGTCTGCCATAGCCCAGAGCCCAAAGACATGGCCTCATGTTCTCCTGCACAGGACACAAGTAATTGTTTGGACCTAGAAATATCTAGTCTTCAGAACCCCAAAGGATCCCACCATGCCCCTGTTTATCAGATCTACAGCCTCCACAACATGGAGCTCTTCAGAAGTGACATGGATCCCGCACTGGGAAAGAGCTCAGCATTGGCATCATTGCCATTATCTCTTATTCAAGGTTGTTCATTTAAATCTCTACCCAATTTAGCAGGTGGATCTGATCAAAATCCCAGTTTTCACCCACACAAAAAACATACTATCTCCAGTGGACACTCTGAAAGTGAGAGTGGAATTGCAAGTGGAGGGGAAGGAGTGACTGCTGCTAATTCAGAGGGATGTCTCTCTTTGGAGGGGGAAGGACTCTTAGGGTCCCATGAACAAGTAGGGGGCATGGAACCAGTAAGTAGTATTGATGCAGATGCAGCACAATATGCCAGAACAAAGATCCATGGGCCTCTTATATTGAATGATTACTCACTCTTACAATCAGACAGGCTTGTGCTTGGGAAAGGGTCAAGGGCTGTTTCTAACCTTTGCCTTTCAAATATGGCTGCTAAAACTGGTACCAATAGAACAATACTTCCCGCCAGTTCTTTAGACCATAGCCCAGAAGACTTCCAGGACCTGATTGAAGTTTTAAGCACTCAAGACTCTTCTCCCAGCACTTCTTCACTGGAATCTCTCTCAGTGAATTGTGAAGTACTAGAGCCCAGTGGACTTAGACGTA
This sequence comes from Bombina variegata variegata, assembly GCA_905336975.1. NCBI lineage: Eukaryota > Metazoa > Chordata > Amphibia > Anura > Bombinatoridae > Bombina > Bombina variegata. Next base: position 3,243 of record CAJPDP010039337.1, read on the forward strand.
GTGTATCACTTGAGAGCTGGCCAGCCTCCTACAAGAGCAATGAAGACTTATTTAGTCAGCATGGCTCTGCAGATATCACACCTGGAAGTGAGGCTGGAGAGGAGCTTAGCAAGCGTACACTGGATTTACTAAAGAGGCTGGAGGATATTGAGTGCCCATCTGAGCAAAAAATGAAACGCAGCTTGTCAGATGACATTACCCTAAGAAGTAGTATCCATGAAGTACCCCTGACTGGCCTCCGAATCTCACCAGACAGGGGATCATCTAGAAATGAATATCTTGGTTCTGAACTGACTGAGTTGAGTAGCAGTGAGGAACTGTCTTTGAAATCAGAAGATATGGCTGTTCTAAAGGGCCGTCTTTTGGATACCAATGCTTCATTTCGCAAGCATCTGAGTCGGTCACTTGGTGGAGAAGAAGGAGAGGCCAACCTCAGCATGATTGTCAATGTATCATGTACCTCAGCCTGTACTGATGAAGAAGATGACAGTGACTTGTTGTCCAGTTCAACTCTCACTTTAACTGAGGAAGAGGAGGAAGAGGAGGAGGAGGAAGAACTTGATGAACCAAACTTTAGTTTAGGCAGTGAAGATGAAACTGGAGATGGTATACAACTTCCACTAGGGTCTGATTTTATCAGGCGTGAATTGCAGGCCTGGATAAGGCCCTCTTTCTTATTGCCCAGGGAAAGAAGAAAATTAGGCAGGACAGCACAAAATATAAAAGGTATGCAAGGTGCTGAGAAGATGTGGCACAGCTCCCTATCTCAGGAACAGGAGAACAATGGAAACAAAAAAGATTCAGACAACAATTTAAAAAGAGACGGAGAGAAAAAAACTTTGAATTATCCACGTCAGCTAGTGGATGATATGGAGAATGGTAATGTGTATAATAGACCAGAAACAATGAATGACATGGTAAACAAGACAAGCCGACTTGAAAGAGACATGAAACCTGGCCCACAACCCTGGATGTCAATAACCAAGACAGAAAGGCTTCATCCTCCCTGCATGCCAGCATTAGCATATCACAAGCCTCGAGAGCCAGGATCTTCTTCTAATGGAAAGAGCAACCTACGGGTGACTTGTGATGCATCTAAGGATGTGGACATGTCAGACAGCAATTGTAGTGTGCAAGAAAAAAAACTAAGTGTGCCCTGTACTCAGGTGCTAGAGGAGCCACCTGAATCTTCCTGTTCTTGCCATGGTTCAGCCTATGATAAGCCAAACAACTCAGAATGTAATGCGCATGAATTTGTGAAGGAGATTTTGGACATTACTACTACTGCACTCCATGGATCTCCCCCACAGGATACACATAATCAGGGTACTGGAGCACAAATCAAGGAGAAGGTTCTAGAGTACTCGCGCAAGCAACTGGAGAGAGGTGACTTCTACTCCTACCTTTCTATCTCTTCCCATGACAGTGACTGCGGAGAACTCAATGGTTCTGTGCGTGTCACAACCCCTGTGCAGATGGTAGAAGATGAAGATACCAACATGGAAACTTTATTTGAAGCCTGCACTGAGGAGGACAATAAAAGCAAACAGAAGGGTATCCAGTCTACAGATTCCAAACGTTTTTCCATTGTGACTTCCAGCCAATCCAGAACAAAAACTGAGCCAATTAAAACTACCAAGAAACCTTATGTCAAAACAACATCATCAGGGCAACAAAAATCATCTACAGGGAAATTCCAGGTTCACTCAGAGGCCAACTATAAAGGAGATAGTACTAAAATCTCCAGCAGAATACTGTCTAGTCCTCGAGATCTGTGCTCAGAGTCAAAGGGGAAAAGCACCACCAAGGCTACTACTTCGAGCCTCCCCATTCTCCACAAGAGGACCCGGGAACAGAGGCCAATGGCACTGGGAAACACCTCTGCAAACAGTGGGAAACAGAAGGTGGGTTTGTACAGCTTTTTGGAACAGAGGGAAATATAAACACTTTAACTTCAAAGAAAGCCATTTACATGGGTTGTAGGTAGGATAGAATTGCAACAGAAAATATTTGTATTTGTCACTTGAAATTAGATACTGTCAATTTATAAAGTTTAATCTCAATATCCATACAGATCAGTCATTTCTTCTTTTGCTTTTTGCAGAAACCTTTACATGGAGCCAAGACACAAAGAGATCTGTGAAGGCACCAACAACGACCAGTCTACCTCCCCTGCTGGGGATAAAATGGCAGTGTGGCATGCTGCACGTCACATGGCATTGGGGTGTGGGGGCTGTTTGTATTAAGTGATAAACACAAGCTCTGCTAGCCCCTTCAATGCAAAGTATAGGAGACAGAAGGTCCAATAACATTTCTGTTGGCATTCTAGGAGCAAGAAATTAACCACGCTACTGCTGGAAGGGACTACGATGGCTCAATTGTTAGTCACTAATTCTTGGCAACTTTGGGGTTACAAATCCTTTATGTGGCACAACACACAGAACTAATGTGGGCATCACAAATCCTCTCCCAACCTCCATTATTATTGCCTCAAAGCAAGACTCAGGTTGATGCCAAATTTAAACAAACAATACGTGTTAGGGTAATGAAGATCAGTAAGTGGGAAAAAGATATATGAAAGGTTATTCGTAATCAGTTAAGAAATAAATAATAATGATTCTTAGAAGTTAGTGAAATATCAGATGAAAGAGGAAAATGTGAGTAGATGAATGAACTGTAAGGTTCAACAGGGAAATGTTTGAATGTAAAAGTAAGTTGTAATTATATATGATAGTTGGCCAGAGGCAATAGGTACCAAAGACAACAGGTTTAGGCTTGGAATGTAGCTGGTAGTAATGCGAGAAGTCCCTGCCAGAAGATTTAATATGGCCATAAAAACCTTTCTTCAGTATTTTAATAATTCTAAAGGTAACTAGGTACAAAAAATATAACTCCTGCTATAAGTCCCCTACTATTGATCCTGCTTCTTCAAATATTTTATACTCCACTTTTTGCTTACTCCATTGATCCATATAACTCCATGTTTTTCTATAAATACTACTGCTGTTTTGTCATTTATAATTTTCCGTAACACTTGTTCTATATAACACTCTGAAATGTTTCATTTTGTTCCATGCACCCGTTCACTTTTTGTTTTTTGTTTTGTTTTTAACCACCCTCTTTTACTGTTCCTGTTGTTGCGTGTAACTGTTCCCTATAACACTTCTCTTGTACTGTATAACATATATCTACAGCCCATGATTTTGCCTGAGCTCTCCATAACATGACTTTTGTTCCTTCATGTGTCTTGTACTATAACTAAACTTTCTTTTTGAACCGTGTTTTATACATTTCAGGAGCTACAGGAAAAAAGGAAGAGGGTGTTTGATAATAAACCAGATATATTAATTATAGAGAATAAACATATGTCTGTGGATGACAAATACAGAGAGGGTAATGGTGGTTCCTGTTGCTCAAACAACCTGTTTAACTTGTCCTATTACTGCATGTAGCCCCTCTCTATATAATGTTTCTGGTGCTTCTCTGACTTCATAAAACCTGACCTCATAAAATTATTACATGCAAAACCTCACTGTTGCTCTCTTTAAATTTCCTGTGGTACCTTTTAGCTCCCTCCAATTATTCCCTCTTATTGCCTCCTATAAGTGTACTTATACATAACTCTTCGTAATACTCAATGTAATCTCCTCCTTTACCCTCATTTTATCCAACTAGTATAATACCATTATAACGCCGCCTATTAATTACTATAACCCGCCATATAGCTAATGCTGTTGTTGTATAACTCCTCATATTGGTACCTTAAATCCCTATAGATCTGCCAATTACTCCATATATCTTCTCCCACTTCCTTCTTTTAATGCATATAAACTTTCACTGTAATGCCTCACACTGCTCTATATAACAAACTCTTCCTATTTTCTCTGTATAACCTCTCATATAACATAATGTTGTCCTAATTTATCTATATAATCCCTTTCTTTAACCACTAATTTTATTATCCATTAAAACTTTATGTTGATCTGTTTATATAAAATGTATTTATGGTTTTTAGAAAGCCTTACTGTATAATGCCTGACAGCAAGTCTACCAGTGAAGGGGTTGCTATAGTAGCTTACAGTGTATAATAATATGCTTTATTTATAATAAGTATTTTTTGGAGGGGTGGAGGTGATATTTAAAATATCCATTAATTCATTAAGGGTGCCTTGCCAAATGTCTTATTAATTTTATTATAAAAAAAATACAGAAATTTCCAAAAAGTCTTCAGTAGATGGTTTGTTTTTAGATGGCCACAACACAAAGGAGGCAATGTTATATTGCGGCAGTAGCCAGCCTCTAAGTAAGATATTTATCTGTAGAAAGGAAGAGAGTAGAACGGTGGAAACGTAGATTAAAGGAAGGACTAAAAGGCTTGTAGGGGAAGAGTGTATTGTGAAGGGACAGATAGACGGTTATGAGGGAGGAAGGGTGAGCTGTTTAAGGACAATATAAATTACAAGAAGGATGAAGAAGTGTTACAGAAAGATGAACGTAGCATATGAGTAGGGGGAAATACTTGTGGTTGAAAGTGACCTGTGAGTGAGAACACTAGAGTCAGAAAAGAACAGCATGGAGAAAGAGTGACCTGCACAGGGGTAGAGAAGCATGTGAATAAACTAGAGCCTATGGAGGAAGTATGTGAATATTCTCTGTATATACCTGGATGTATTATATCAGTGGCAAAGTTACAATGTCTGTAGTGTGTGCTCGCGTGGGGGTTTCAGCCTTAATCCATTAAACTGCATGGAAACTTCAGTAATAAACTACAGTGTGGTCTTAAGTCTCTTTATTTGGAGATAAGAAGTTGGCAGTGCCTGTATGGGACATGAGTGCCTTTGTGTGTTTGTTTTTTATCACAGATAGGTAAGTATAGCCCTGTATACCCTGAATAAAGTCTTCATCTAACAACTCATAAGCGCCTCTTCTAATCAGAATTCCCTTAGAGAAATGTTTTGTGGAAGCTCAGGTGATTTTGGCTTGGTAATTAAGCCATTCCATTCCATTAGAAGTGCTGCAGTTTGAAATAACATAACAACAACATTTAGCTAAACACACAAAACAAAAGCTACAAGAAACAGGGGTATTGCATTTTTTTCAAGGGAATTTTAACAAGGATTTTCACATACTATTTAGGAAGCCAAGGATAAATGGCCAAAGGAAATAAAGAATGTGGCCGCTAATTAAATTGATAAAGAACAAGGCAGCTAAAGTATTAAATATTGATGCTAAATGCCTAATATGTTGTAAATGCAGGGTTGTTTTCCCTTTACCATTAATATCAATTAATTTCAGTCTTAATTAAACACTCTAATAATATGATTTTCATATTATTTTTATATTTTTGCATTTTTCTTAAACAGAAAATATTGTGCTAATTAACCTGTATACTGAACAATTTCAGAAACATCAACATTGAAAAAAATCCTTGTGAGCAACCAATATATGCTGCTAGAAAAAATAATTAAGAATGAAAATACTGGTGTTGAAGAAAAAAGAAAGCATCCTCAAATACCAAAACAAGTAAATAAAAGAAAAACTACAAATACCTACAAAAAAACTCAGCACATCCACTCCTGGGTCACAGCCAACTAATTATAATTACCTCCCATCTCTCAAAACTGAAAAATAAAAAATAAGTTTTATTAATGAACCATTAAAAACAGATTGTTACACTAAAAACAAACAAATGTGCAGATTAAAAATATAAATAAAAGCAGACACATATATTATGTATCAATTCCCAGTATATTTGGCATAAATCATATCAATTCCATTATTAAAGGGACAGTCAACACCAGAATTTTTGTTGTTTAAAAAGATAATGTCTTTATTACCCTTTCCCCAGTTTTGCATAACCAACACAGTTATTATAATAATACATGTTTTACCTCTAAATTCCCTTGTATCTAAGCCTCTGCAAACTGTCCCCTTATTTCAGTTCTTTTGACAGACTTGCATTTTAGCCAATCAGTGCTGACTCCTAGGTAACTTCACGTGCGTGAGGTCAATGTTATCTATATGCACACTAATGCCCTCTAGTGGTGAAAAACTGTTAAAATGCATTCAGAATAGAGGCGGCCTTTAAATTCTAAGAAATTAGCATATGAGCCTACCTAGGTTCAGCTTTCAACTAAGAATACCAAGAGAACAAAGCAAAATTGATGATAAAAGTAAGTTGTTTAAAATGACATGCCCTATTTGAATCATGAAAGTTTATTTTGGACTTGACTGTCCCTTTAATTGAAACAGGCAAACATACAAAATGGACAATTATCCCCACTATTATAGTTGACACAACACCTCTCACCGACTATGATTTGTGATAGTTACCTCTCCTCGAGAGGGCAAACAAAGGTTTTGGCTTTATCTATCTGATGTCTCACGCATATAATAGTTATTAAAAAACAACATCTACTTTGGATGGTGGGAGAGAGAACAGGTTTTCTCCAATGTAATGTCTGAGTATACTGACCATGTGATATTGTGTTTGAGATATATAGATGATGTCTTGATTCTATGCAAGGGAGGAACTGACCTCTTTAAGGGATTCATTATGTGACTAAATGATAATGAGTTTAATTTTTAAGTCACATTTGATATAGACTATCATATGATCAACTTTTTGGATGTGAAAATCCTTCTAGATAATGATGGTATCCTAAAGACAGATCTACATAGAAAAGAGACGGCCACAAATTATTATTATTATTGGTTATTTGTAGAGTGCCAACAGATTTCGCAGCGCTATAAACAAAGGGGGAGTTCAACAAACCAATTATAGGGATCAAATGGGTAGGGGGCCCTGCCAAAAGTTGCACTGTTGT
>CAJPDP010039358.1:0-12272 GCA_905336975.1 Bombina variegata variegata
TTAATGCTACAGGATACAAATAAATTTTAGACAATTGGGTGCTTCCAACTTTATGGCCACTGATTAGGAAAGGCCCTTTCCAGTTCCAACATGACTGTGTGGAGGAACTTGAGTGATTAGCACAGAGCCCTGACCTAAACCCCACTGAACATCTCTGGTATGAATCTGAACGCCGATGTTGAACCAGACCTTCATCTCAGTTTAGGCTCAAAAATGCCAACTGATTCTACAAATATGTTAGGTAACAATTAATATTGGTGAATGATTAACTATTATGGCTAAACCATCTAATCATATTATTTCAATTTTTATTATTAACATGTATTAATAAATATATTTAAGAGAAAAAACAAATACAAACCCACCTTTATGAGTCCTATCATGTGATCAGACATACATTTTGTCAGTATCTTTGCAAAGCATTGGTTAATCCAAAACCTTGTCTGTATTTATCCAATTTCTTTACTAGCTTGTTAAGCTGATGCTTATCCTTACTCTTAGAAATCTATTATTACCCTGCCCACACTTACATTTTAGTCTGCCAAGCCCTACATTTATACATCAGTAAACAGCCATGAAGACTTTCACCAACACAGTCATTGTATTGATTCCTGGAATTAAGCCAGTCTTTTTTATCTTCTGCATTTGTCTGCTCAAGTTTTAATCTTATTATTATGTATATTGATTACATTTAGTTCTCTGCATTTTAAGTACATAGATATTTGTATCAATCAACATTTTAAAATTAAGAAAAAATAGGAAATAATGATGTCATGAAAGTTTAATGAAAAAATGGAAATCTGCATTATAATAACTTACTGATAATTTGTCCAAATTGGACAGTTCAATTAATACACCTGTAATAAGGTAGGTATAAATATGAAAGGAATCATGACACACTGGTATTGCTTCCTTTTCCTGTAATTGAACTTTTTATTGTTAAAAAAGATAGATAATCCCTTTATTACCCATTACCCAGTTTTGCATAACCAATATTATTATATTAATATACTTTCTTTCATACATGTGGTGAGAGTCCAATATCCTTTACTTTTTGGAATTACTCTTCTCTACCACTAGGAGGAGGCAAATAGTCCCAAACCCCAAGAGCTCTATAAAACCCTCCCACCTCACACATACCTCAGTCATTACTTTTCTTCCACTGGAGGTGGTTGAAGAATGAAGATGTGAATTTGATTCTTCAGAGAGAGGGAATGTCAGTCTATATTGAGGCCTGGTTTCCCTTCAGAGTACAGTGTTTCCCAGAGAAATGTATATGGGGTATGGTTTATGATTCTTTTTTCACCTCATGGGAAATGCTTCATAAACCCTCTATAATTGGTTGCAGGGACTTGTATTTTGCCTCCCTTTATGGATCTACAATATACTCCTATTCCATAACTTCTGCTGATATTTTTCAATACAGGTTTGGCTGTCTGCTGCTTGATTGCTAGTGGACGAATGTCTTTTGGTAAGTATCTTTTTATTAACATTTATACACTCCTACAGCTATGGTATGTGTTCTTTTTAACTTTATATATATGTTTGCTAATATATATGGCCCTGGGACAGATATTTTTTCACTATTCCCTTGCTATTTTGCGCACATCGGCTTTTTTGGCATGCTTAGTTTTTCACATGTTGGCCTCTGGTTTACGCATGTCAGGGTTGCACACGTTGTGTTAATGCTTGTCGGGTTAGTGCACATCCCTTTAGTCTTCTATAGTTTCCCCACGTGTTGGTTTACGCCTGTCGGGTTAGAACACGCCAATTTAGTCTTATTATAGTTACCTGCGCATGTTCCCACAGTTAGTTGTTAGTTAGTTCCTTCTGCTTTGTTTTGCAGTTCGATTTAGTAGCATTGTACCTGTAACTCTTTTTTGTAAAATCTGGGGGTCATTTTTTTCCATTCCTCAAGAGCTTTTTAAGGGGGCTTTTAATGTTTATTGCATTGCTTTACCATATGCCATAATGGAGCAGCAGGATTCTGTCCCTAAATCTACCCAAGAATCTGAGTCTCCTGAACACCTTTCTACCATTATTAGGTGTGCTTATTGTAAGAGAGCTGAAGTACCTTCTCCAGCTCATTTATGTGGCTCATGTTTAGATTTGTTAATGCACTCAGACCAATCTAATGTTGTTTCTCTGGGTACTAATGCACCTACTGTTTGTTCATTACAGGATAATGCTGATGTAGTGCCTCCTGCCATGAAATTTGTTATCAAGGCAGCTTTGGCTGCTCTCCTGCCTTCAAACAAGCGTAAAAGGTCACTTCAGAATTTACCTTCTATAAGTGCTATGTGCCCTGAGACCAGGGATACTGTTTTGTCTTCAAATAGTGAAGTTTCCTCTGGGGATGAGGATCCCTCATCTGATGTTGAACCTGATATTTCCTCTTTTTTTTAAAGTTCAACATATTCCTTCTTTTTTAAAAGAGGCCTTAATTGCTTTAGGGGTTAAAGATCCTAAAGTTTCTGATGATAAGCCTTGTAATTGTTTAAATTCAGTTTTTTAAGATGGTTGTTAATCTCCCTGAGGTTATCCCTGTGCCTGGTGCCGTCTCTGACATGATCTCTAGTCTAGTGAATGGTCTAAGCGAGGTAATTATTTTACTCCTTCTGCAAGGTATAAAAAATTATATCCTTTACCTGCTGCTAATTTAGATTTTTGGGAAACAGTTCTCAAGGTGGATGAAGCCATTTCCACTCTGGCTAAACATGCTACTATTCCTTTGAAATACAGTACTTCTTTTAAGGACCGTTTAGACAGAAAGTTAGCATTTTTTCATAGAAGGGCCTTTTTCCTTTTTCCATGCAGGTTATATTCTCAGACCAGTTATTTCTATTGCTGAAGTAGCTGCTGCTTCTACTTACTGGTTGTCTAGTCTTTCAGAACAGTGCCAATTCTTTTATTTGTGATGCTGTTTTCTATATTATGAAGATTAATGTCAAAAGTATGTCTTTGGCGATCCTTGCCAGGAGAGCCTTGTGGTTTAAATCCTAGTCTGTTGATATGGTGTCTAAATCTAGATTATTGTCTCTTTCCTTTTCCTTTAAGGGAAATACATTTTTTTATTCTGATTTTGATTCTTTAATTTCTACTGCTACTGGATGTAAAGGGGCTTTTCTTCTTCAAGACAGAAAGTCTAGAGAGAAATCTAAAGCATCTTATCGTTTTTGTTCCTTTCTTTAGAATAAGGAACAGAAAGCTGACTTCTCTGCTCAAAAGCAAGGTTCCTCTAGTTCAGTCTGGGGACCTAATGCTAGCTGGAACAAGTCAAAACAGGGTAAGAAATCTATACCTACTACCAAAACTGCATGAAAGTGCGGTCCCCGATCTGGAAGATCTGGAAGGGGCAGATTAAGCCTCTTTCAAGAGACATTGTTTCAGTCTGTTCCAGATCCCTGGGTTTGGAATATTGTTTCTCAAGGTTATCGAATAGGATTCAGAACAAAGCCTCCCAGAGGAAGGTTTTTTTCTGTTCAATGTTTCAAAGAATCCTGTAAAAGCTCAAGCTTTTCTTCAGTCTGTCTCAGATCTAGAAGATATGGGAGTCATTGTTTCAGTTCCTTTACAGGAACAGATGATGTAATTTTATTCAAATCTCTTCATTGTTCCAAAGAAGGAAGTACTTTCAGACCAGTTCTAGATCTAAAAGCCCTGAAACTATCCAGACTATTCTACCTTTTGTTCAGCAAGGTCAGTTTATGTCCACAATAGATTTAAAGGATGCTTACCTTCATGTTCCTAATGACAAAGATCATTTCCAGTTTCTGAGGTTTGCCTTTCTGGACAGTCATTTTAATTTTTTTGCTCTTCCATTTGGTCTGGCAACAGCTCTAAGGATATTCACAAAGGTTCTGGGTGCCCTTTTGTGTGTGATCAGGTCACAGGTTATTCCATACCTGGACAAAAATTTGGTTTAAGCTCCATCTTTTCCTTCAGCACTCTTATTGTTTCTTCAACAGCATGGTTGGATGATCAATTTTGGTTCCTCAGACAAAGGTAACTTTCTTGGGTTTCCAAATAGATTCAGTATCCACAAGTCTTTCACTAATAGAGCAGAGAAGGTTGAAATTGGTGTCAGCTTGTCTGAACCTTCAGTCTCCCTCATTTCCTTTAGTGGCTCTGTGTATGGAACTCCTAGATCTCATGATTGCAGCCTCAGATGCAATTCCATTTGCTCATTTTCACATGAGTCCTCTTCAACTTTGTATGCTGCATCAAGGGTGCAGGGATTATACTCAGCTGTTTCAAAGGATATTTTGTATCCCAGTACAAGTCAGTCTAACTTGATGGCAGGATCATCATTTTATTATTCAGGAGTCTTCTTTTGCTCATCCTACCAGGACTGTGATCACTACAGATGCAAGTCTCTCACGTTGGGAAGCTGTTTGGGGGTCTCTGACAGCACAGGGTGTTTTATATCCTCGGGACCCTTCAATTTTGGCTTTTGTTGAAAAGGGAGTCTCATCTCTCTTTCCAGAGGGGAAACTCACAGTTCCCTGGCAATAATGGAGGTGTCTCAGATTCTCTCTTAGTCAAGAGCTAATTCTTGTCTAGTCTCTGCAATTCATATTTCAGGAGTGTGTTCAGTCAGATTGTTGATCTTTGGGGTCTTCCCAGGTGATTTGCGAGGTCCAGAGATCCCCAGGCAGAGGTAGTGGATCCTCAGGCAGAGGTAGTGGATGCTCTAGTAGTTCCTTGGTCTTTTCAGCTTGCTTACCTGTTTCTGCCTCTGGTTCTTCTTCCCAGAGTGGTTTCCAAGATAAGGCTAGAGCAGTCATCTGTAATCCTGATTGCCCCAGCTTTGCCTTGCAGCATTTGTTATGTGGATCTGGTTGAAATGTCCAGTTGCCCTTCATGGCATCTTCTTCTGCAGTGAGACCTTCTATCTCAGGGTTTGTTTTTTCATATGGATCTCAAGTCTCTGAACTTGATGGCATGGAAATTGAAGGTTTAGTCCTTAAAAATAAAGGTTTCTCTGATTCTGTGATTGAAACCCTGATTCCGGATTGTAAGCCTGTAACTAGGAAAATCTATCACAAGGTCTGGAAGGCCTTTATTTCATGGTGAGTTATCTGTTCTTTCTTGTGAACCTCCTTATCTGATATTTCATCAGGATAAGGCTGCTTTACGGACGTCTTTTAATTTTTCACCTGAAGTTGTTTCATCAGATACTAGCAGAGAGATTGTTGTTGTGTGTCCTAAACCCAAGACTGCTTCTGATAGATCTTTGCATTACTTTGATGTTGTTAGGGCATTGAAATATTACATTGATACTACTAAGGATTTTATACAAACTACCAGTTTGTTTTTTCCTTTTTCTGGTTCTAGGAGGGGTCAGAAGGCTTCTGCTGTTTCTTTAGCCTCTTCGTTAAAACTTTTTATTTACAAAGCTTATTTGGAGGCACTGAGGCAGGTCATTCTACAAGGTCAGTGGCTACTTTTTGGGCTTTCAAGAATGAGGCTTCAGTTGATCAAATTTGCAAGGCTGCTACTTGGTCTCCTTTGCATACTTTTACTAAATGCTACCATTTTTATGTTTTTACTTCTTCTGAAGCAGCCTCTAGTAGAAAGGTTCTTCAGACAGTTTGATTTTTTTGCTTGTTTTCTCATTTTAAGTGCATACATATATATATATATATATATATATATATATATACACACAAAAAAACACGGAAGGGGACTGCACTCTCAGACTGGACTGGGTACACATCCCATGACCCTGCAACATGCTCAGCCCTGGGTGCTCAATAGCACTCTCAGGAAGCTGTGCTGTCTCCATAGTCACAGGCAGTTAACCTCAGACAAGTCTGGGTGCAAGGCTCATAGGGAAAATTAAAAAATAAAATAATAAAATAAAAAGACAGAAGGATAACTTTTAACTATGGTATAATATGAAACAGAAAGAGGCGCCAATGGTGCAGGTTTCTGTTGGTGCCTCTTTCTGTTTCATATTATACCATAGATCTTCCATCTCCTGATGAAGTAAGAGAGCTGCCTATTCACCTTCTATATCAAGCATATCATCTGTTGGATATCGTTGAAGCTGGAAGTATTTGGCTCATTAACTTTATATGCTATTTTTATAGCACTATTTATCTCATTTATGGGATAATGGGATATTAAGAAATTTCTATCTACTGTAATACCACAAGCACTCTCGTGCCCTATTTACCTACCTATATATTGTGTTATTATCCATTTATATTTTCTATTTATTTTTTGTCATTTCACACCTGTGCTATTAAGTTTTTGAGCGCCTCCTAGAAGATTTTTATATTTCATATATTTATATGTTATATTTTATCCTTTGGCTTTAGAGTTATAACTTTTAACTATAGTGCATAGTTGTTATCCTTTCTGTCACAAACACTTCATACACAGATTAAAAACCTGATCTTCTCTGTAAACTATACACATCACCTTTAATCACTATTTGATTTATATCAGAAGTGTGACATATTAATCCAGTCAAAAATATAAATAAAAACACATAAGAAGGAACATTAACCTCTCACTATCACCATGGACCCACAAGAAGTGGTAAACCAGGTAGTAGTCCTGACTCAAAGGGTTGATGCTTTATCCCAGTCAATTAGGGACTTGCAAACTGAGAATCAAACTGTAAAGGACTGTGTCAGAGATATTTATGCTGCTAGACCCGCGCTAGCTGAGACACACCCTGAACCACAAGTTTCACTCCCAGACAAATTTACAGGTAACAGAGCACAGTTTCAAGATTTTAAGAATGCCTGCCTCCTACTGTTTGAGTTAAAACCCAAAACATATGCCTCAGACAGGGTTAAGGTTTTAACTCTTATTTCGTATCTTAGGGGAGAGCCTCGCTCCTGGGCTGACACATTCTATAAGACCCAAGATCCCATCCTCAATTCTTTAACCAATTTCCTAACTGCTATGTCAGCCATATATGATTACCCATTCAAGCAGAACTCTGCAGAAATATTCTTGCATTCTCTCAGGCAAGGAAGACATGCCGTAGAAGATTACATAGCACAATTCAGGATATATGGCAAACAGTCTGAATGGAATGAAGTCTCTCTTAAAAACCAGTACAGGTTGGGCTTGTCTGATGATATCAAAGATGAACTCTCACGTACAGGGATCCCTGAGGGGTTGGAGGATTTATTCACACTGTCTACTACCATAGATAGACGGCTCAGAGAACGCCGCCTGGAAAGGGCTGGTACTTCCACAAGCTACAGAAAACCTCCTACAGCTATGCCTCTTTCCAAGGATTTAGGGACACCAATGGACATACACAGAACCTCTGCATGTACTGTGCTTCTAGTGATCACAAAGTCAAGGGTTGTCCCATTCTGAAAAAGACAAAGTCTGGTATGGTCACACAATCTGCTTTTGCACTCACAAATAACCTCGGCAATACACCTTATATTACATCTTCTTTTCTCTTGCAGTGGGATCAGTCCAGGATCGAGAGTAGTGCCATAGTTGATACTGGTGCCAGTGGCAATTATATAGATCAAGAGTTTGTGCCAAAAAATAAAATACCTACTATCTTGAAATGTAATCCTGCCTCTGTCAATCTTATCGACGGTAAACCAATTTCCTCAGGACCAATTACACAACAGACTATTCCCCTAATCTTCAGTACACATACTGGACATAGAGAAATTTTATCTTTTGACGTGTTAACCTTACCTATGTTCCCTTTAATTTTAGGCATGTCCTGGCTTACACTCCACCAACCAACAATTAATTGGCATGACAGGACTATGCAACTACAATCACATTATTGCTCCAAAACATGTTACCCCCTAAAAAGTATCATGTTAGTCTCTAATAACCAAATCCCTAATGATTACCTTGACTTCTCGGACGTGTTCAGTAAAATAGAAGCTGAGACCCTACCTCCACACAGGCCTTACGACTGCCCCATAGACCTACTTCCAGGGGCTACTATCCCTTACGGCCATGTATACCCCCTCTCAAAATCTGAATTAGAACATCTAAAAAACTATATACAGGAGAACCTCACCAAAGGTTTCATAAGACCTTTCACCTCCCCAACAGGGGCTGGAATATTTTTTGTAAAGAACAAGGATAATTCTTTAAGGCCTATAATAGATTACCGAGAACTAAGCAAAAGGACTTGGAAGAATCGTTACCCATTACCCCTTATCCCAGAATTAATTGAGAGGTTACGTGGTGCTGTTGTCTTCACTAAACTGGACCTCAGAGGAGCGTACAACCTCATAAGAATTAGAGCCGGTGACGAATGGCTAACAGTTTTTCGTACATGTTACGGATTATTTGCATATACTGTTATGCCTTTCGGACTCTGTAACGCACCGGCCACATTTCAAGCCTTTATAAATGATATTTTCAGAGATATCCTAGATGTATTCATTGTAGTATATTTAGACGATATTCTAATTTTCTCGAAGTCACAGGAACAACACATAACACACGTCAGAACTGTATTAGCTAGATTACGTAACCATAGACTTTATGCTAAATTAGAAAAGTGCACCTTTAACGCTAGGGAGGTATCTTTTCTAGGTTACAGAATAACACAAAATGGTATCATGATGGAAGATAAAAAAATTCTAGCAGTTAAGAATTGGCCAACACCAAGAAACTCAAAAGAAGTTCAGAGATTTCTTGGTTTCGCAAACTTCTACCGTAAATTCATACACAACTTTGCAGCATTAACCAAACCTTTGACTGACTTAACTAAACACGACAAAACATTTTGTTGGACAGCAGACACTCAATTGGTTTTCGAAAAACTCAAATCTACTTTTACTACAGCACCGGAATTACGTTTCCCTAATGCAAACCTGAAAATTATTTTAGAGGTGGATGCATCAGATTTCGCCATTGGCGCGGTGCTATCACAAAAACAAACAGTGAATAATGTCATGCACCCAGTGGCGTTCTATTCCAGGGTCATGACCCAAGCAGAGAGAAACTACCCCGTGGGGGAAAAATAACTTTTCGCTATCAAGAGTTATTTTGAACAGTGGCGACATTTACTTGAAGGTGCTACGCAACCTATTGTAGTAATAGCTGATCATAAAAATCTCCAATATCTACAGCAGAATAGAACATTGTCAGTACGACAATTACGTTGGAGTCTTTATTTCTCCCGATTTGATTTCAACATCACTTACCGCCCTAGTAAACGCAATGGAAAAGCTGATGCCCTATCAAGAAAGGATATGAAAACTTCACTACGCAATGAACCGTCCACAATTATCCCAAGGGACAACATCTTGGGTATCCTTTTCCATCTCATTAAGGATATTAAAAACTACCAAGATCAGGATCTTTCCAAGCCAACACATCTTCTAAAACAGCAATAAGATGGGTTGTTATACTACAACACTAAGTTATATATACCTGAAGTCATGCGATCCGAAGTAGTACAAACTTCCCATGACTGCCCTCTAGTCCGACATTTAGACTTGCTACAGAATTTCTGTTGGTGGCCATCAATGACCCCTACATCAAGGAATATGTGGCCAATTGTTCAGTATGTTCCACATCAAAAGCTAGCCATCAACTGCCAGTAGGTCTTCTACAGCCTTACCCAGTACCAAAGATTCCTTGGTCGGGTGTGTCTTTGGACTTTATCGTTGAACTTCCGCGATCTTCTTCATTCACAACTATTCTAGTAGTAGTGGATATGTTCTCCAAAATGGCTCATTTCCTGCCAATTTCAGCAATTCCCACTGCCCAACAGACAGCTGAGATCTTCATTAAGGAAATTGTTTGTTTACATGGTTTACCCACTTCTGTCCTCAGTGAAAGAGGCTCACAATTTACCTCTGGAGTCAATTATGTAAAGCCTTGCACATCACACAGAAATTGACCACCTCCTACCACCCACAGACCAACAGACAAACAGAAAGGATGAACCAATGGATAGAACAGTTTTTACGATGCTACTGTTTGCATCAACAGCAAGATTGGGCCACATATCTACCATTGCGGTTCCTTTTTTGGGGGGACTATGTCAGGATTCGTTTCACCTTTTGCTCATAGCTATCTGTCCCTTTAAGAGCTATACAGGCGATTCCTATAAAAGGCACCTTCTCTTCCCACCATTGCTGGATTAATGTTGATTGATTCTCAGGAAGCCTACAACACTTACTACAGCTGTCTGTTGTACCTACCTCTCGCTCTGCACCCTCACTCAGGGAATCGCTGATTCCGCTGATGTCATCAGCTGCAGCTGAATCCTCCGCTTGTGACTCTAACAGGTGTTTGTTCTCAGGAAGCTCCACGCTCCGCTCAGCTCTGAATACCAGCTGGCTGCGTTATCAGCTGCTGTCTAAGCCTCTGCTTCACACCCTTCCTCATACCGGCATTAGCAATGACAGCTCCGGACTCCGTTCCATTTTGGCAGTGCATGCTGATCTTCCTGCTCCCAACAAACAGGTCGTATTAATTTCCTTACGATTAAGTCTACAAGTGCTGCACTGTATATTTTGTTTCACTTACGATTCTTAAACACTTACTGTATTCGCAACTAATGTGTATCATACGCTCTTATGTTCAATCTGCATACTACACCAGTACTTGGACTAACTCTGTGACTTATGTGGCTCCAAACTACTAACTAATGTTAAGTAAAGTCTATGCACGTGAACACTATCATTTCAGTTAACTGCTCTGCCACTCTACTTGAACTCAGTTTCACCGGTGTGAACTCTGAGAATTTACTCGTGGCTATAAAAAGACAGAAGGATAACTTTTAACTATAGTGCATAGTTGTTATCCTTTCTGTCACAAAAACTTCATACACAGATTAAAAACCTGATCTTCTCTGTAAACTATACACATCGCCTTTAATCACTATTTGATTTATATCAGAAGTGGGACACCAGGTACCACGTCAAGGTCTCTCCCAAAACCTGGGTCCCTAATACAGCCATACAAATGCAAGCTCTCAATCAACAAACTGGGAACAAGTCAAGAGTTCATAGACTTATGTAATCACCCTAGACATATACAAAACACGGAAGGGGACTGCACTCTCAGACTGGACTGGGTACACATCTCATGACCCTGCAACATGCTCAGTCCTGGGTGCTCAATAGCACTCTCAGGAAGCTGTGCTGTCTCCAGAGTCACAGGCAGTTAACCCCAGACAAGTCTGGGTGCAAGGCTCATAGGTAAAATTACAAAATAAACACACAGAGAAAGTCCAGCACTTGCTTGCAAGCTCTTAGCTAAGTTTAAAGGCAAAATTGGAAGAGTTAGTTACCACATCTGGCCCAGGTTTTGGGAGAGACCTTGACGTGGTACCTGGGCTCTGTGTGTTTATATATATATATATATACTGCTTGCAACGAAGGCAGGGTCGGCTCCAGAACGAATAAAATGGGGGGGGGGCATTTTTTTTCACGAGGGGGCACACATTTACATATGTGTGTGTCTATGTGTATGTGTGTGTATGTGTTTGTATGTATATGTGTGTATTAATATGTGTGTGTCTATGTGTGAACTTGTGTGTATATGTATGCATCTGTGTGTGTATGTTTATGTGTGTATATGTGTGTATTAATATGTGTGTGTGTATGTGTGCTTCTGTGTGTGTGTTTGTTTGTGTATGTGTGCTTCTGTGTGTGTGTATGTGTGTGTGTGTATGTATATGTGTGTATATTGTGTGTGTGTGTATGTGTACTTCTGTGTGTGTATGTACATGTGTGTATATTAATGTGTGTGTGTATGTGTGCTTCTGTGTGTGTGTGTACAGTATATGTGTGTATATTAATGTGTGTGTGCGTGTGTGTATGTGTGCTTCTGTGTGTGTGTGTGTTTGTGTGTGTATGTGTGCTTCTGTGTGCGTGTATGTGTGTGTATGTATATGTGTGTATATTAATGTGTATGTGTGCTTCAGTGTGTGTGTGTGTGTATGTATATGTGTGTATATTAATGTGTGTGTGTGTGTATGTGTGCTTCTGTGTGTGTGTGTGTGTATGTGTGTATATTAATGTGTGTGTGTCTGTGTGTGTATGTGTGTTTGTGTGTGTGTATATGTGTGTTGAATTTTGAATAGCAACGCACGTTTTTACTTAATTGACATCCAAACTTCAGTTACTAACACACATATGCAAGTAAATTATTTCTCTTCAAGGAATAGAAGTCAAAATATCTTTTAAAATATTAATTATGGTTAGCTAATACATTTTACACTTCCTAATGTGTTACTATAAAACCAAATATGTCCTATTTCTTTAGGTCTCTAGACTATTTAATTTAACCCTTTTCTCTAT
>CAJPDP010039416.1:0-10361 GCA_905336975.1 Bombina variegata variegata
CACAATTTTCCCTCGGCACATGCATACATTTCTTCATAATTTATCCAAGCCTCCCTCTCCAGCCATGTCAGCTAGACACAGGGATAGGAAACCTAAGAGTACTCCAGAGGTTATCACTGATATTCAACCAACTTTACTAAGTACATCAATAATGCAGGAAGCAACTAACATTGAAAATCTGGTTGCCAGTATTTCAGATACTCTTTCTCCTAAATTTGATGCCCTTAGAACTGAAATCAAGCAAGACATTCTTTTATTAACCCAGGAAGTCCGGCAGTTCTCTAATAGATTACAAGACGTCGAACAAAGGGTGTCGGACCTGGAAGATTTAACACTATCACACAGTTCTAAACTGGAAGCTTCAAATATTAATATTCAAAAAATTCAAAGTAGATTAGAAGACCTAGAAAATCGCTCTAGGAGAAATAATATCAGCATTATAGGTCTTCCAGAGGACCAACAATATGAAAACCTTTCTTCCTTTATATCAGAAACACTACCTAAAATCCTTAAGATTTCATCTGCCTACCAACCTATCCTAGTTGAAAGAGCACATAGGCTTGGCCCACCCCGCACAGATAACAGAGGCAGAAGCAGGCCTAGACTCGTAATAGCATGGCTATTAAATTATCAAGACAAGATCACCTTATTCCAACATTATCGCAAACATCAGCCAATTAGTATTGGAGGGGCCACAATTCTCATTTTCCAAGACTTCTCGGCTGATACAGCGTCAAAAAGAAGGGAGTTGGCCCCTATCTGTTCCAAGTTTATACAACACGGCTATCGAGCCACTATAATCTATCCCTCTAAGCTTAAAGTTACAGTGAAGGAAGTAACACATTGGTTTGAAGAACTTCTTTAACACACTTGACTCATCAGCTTAGCAACAAAATATCTGAACTATATAAATAACTTGACCAGT
Organism: Bombina variegata variegata; assembly: GCA_905336975.1. Taxonomy (NCBI): domain Eukaryota; kingdom Metazoa; phylum Chordata; class Amphibia; order Anura; family Bombinatoridae; genus Bombina; species Bombina variegata. The sequence goes on from CAJPDP010039416.1 coordinate 926, forward strand.
AAAATGCAGGTCTTGAACTTTAGGAAGCCCCGTGACTCTCGGCAGTCGCGAGGCACGAGGCGAGGGTTTAATTCTCCGCTATGCAAGGCTTTTTTTTTTTTTTCACTCTTCTCCCTCCTCCTCCCCCTCCCCTTCTTTACATAAATGGTCACAAGGGTAGATAAATGCAAGATAGTGTCCTGGAATGTTGGGGGTATCTCAACACCTATTAAAAGAAAGGCAATTCTTGCCCAGCTACGGAAAGCTCAAACTGATATAGGCTTCATTCAGGAAACTCATCTAAGTGCAGAAGAATCTTTAAAATTGAAAACATCCTGGGTAAAAGAAGTATATTTTGCGCCTACTGTGAGGAGAAAGAGGGGGGTAGCCATATTAATAGGGAAAAAGATCAATCCAGAAATTATTCACTTTGAGGCTGACCCCGGGGGGAGATATGTCCTGTTGAAGGTCAAAATTGCTCAAAAAATCTATACACTCTGCAATACATATGGCCCCAACGTGTTTGACCCCGAGTTTTGGAACACTCTCCAGTCTAAACTTCTTTTATATACTGTGAGGCACCTGATTCTCGACGGTGATTTTAATATGGTACCACAATGCCCAATAGATAGGTTAAGACGTAACACTAAACAGCTGAAACAAAAAAAAAGATAATTTGGAATCTAAGATGTTCAAAAAAATCACGCAAAACTTAGCACTATGAGATATATGGAGAGCTCAGAATCCTGCTGTCCAGAATTTCACCTGCCTCTCTAAAGCCCATAAAACGCTTTCAAGGATCGATATATTTTTGATCGATGAACGTTTATCTACAACGCAGGTGAAATTTGAAATATTGCCGATTTTATTATCAGACCATGGACCTATCTTTCTTGAGCTCCAGCCTAAGCACTCACCTTTTTTACCTCATCACGTTTTCTTTTTCCCTATTATATGGCGTCTGATCTAAAATTTAAGAGATGGCTCAAAAATAAATTTGAAGAATATGTACACTTCAATGGCGAACATTTGGATCGCCCTGAAATATTCTGGGAAGCCGCAAAAGCAGTGATGAGAGGGGAAATGATTGCTTACAGTGCTTTATTACTTAAGAAGATGAGGTCAAGAGAGAGGGAATCATGCAAATTTTTGATCAATTCCTATAACCAATATCTTATGGATAAAACCCCTCTAAATTGGGCAAAATATGTCCGTGCCAAAAATGAAAGGGATACTTTTATATTGTCTCAAGAATCACAAAAGGAGCTGAAAATCCATGCCAAAATGTATAGATATGGCAATAAATCCGGCAGAATGTTGGCTAAATTGGTCAAGAATGAGAAAAAGCAATCAGTTATAGAAAAACTCCAGAATAAAGGGAAGCAACTGCTGAAATCTGACGATATTTCGGGCGCATTTTTTGAATATTTTCAAGAGCTTTATGCACCTAAAATATATGATACAGAGAAATCTACTGATTTCTGGAGCAAAATTACTTACCCTATATTGCCATCAGAAGCGTCCGATAGTCTCAACTCTCCTATCACCATGGAGGAGATTGAGAAAACAATTTCTAAACTATCATCAAATAAAGCAGCTGGTCCTGACGGACTTCCCAGTGAGTTCTATAAGATCCTATCTACGGAAATCGCCCCCCACTTGCGTACTCTTTTTAACAATTTCTATATAAATGGCAAATCGGTTCCACCCTCCTTCTCCTCTTCCTTTACGACTCTAATACTTAAAGGAGGGAAAGATCCCACCTGCAAGGAATCATAGCCCTCCTGAACTCAGATTACAAAATCTTAACTGCGATTTTAGCATCTAGACTACAGGGGGCACTTACAAAAATCATTTATTCTGATCAAGCAGGGTTTCTAAATAAACGTAACTCTGCGGCAAAAATTAGAGAGGTCTTGGTTGTGATGGAATATTTTGGGAATTTGTCAGACACAGACGGTGGGGGAGAGGGTGTCCCTGATCTTGCCATCTTATCTATCAATGCCGAAAAGGCTTTCCATTCTATTTTTAATGAGCATATAAATACTTCACTAATACAATTTGGCATCAGAAGCAAGTTCTCTGAATTCGTAGGGAACCTATATAGTCAACCTTCTACAAGATTGATAGTGAATAACAATGTCATATCATTGGGTAGAGGGACGCGTCAGGGATGCCCTCTCTCCCCGCTTCTTTTTGATATTGCTATTGAATCTTTGGCAATAAGATAAGGCAATGCCTCGACGGCATAAAAATCCAAAATCACAAGATAAAAATCGGGCTATACGCGGATGATTTACTTCTATACCTGGCCAGCACTAAATTAAATATCCCTAAGTTGTTTCAGATAATGGATCATTTTGGTTCCTTTTCTGGATATAAAGTGAATATGACGAAGTCTGAAATACTCTGGCTTAGGAAAAATAGTAACTCTTTATCAAGTATCCCCTTTCGAGAGGTTACGGATTCCTTCAAATATCTAGGGATTTCCATCCCGGTTAAATTTGCGGACCTATATAACCTTAACATTCCCCCAATATTGAAACATATTAAAGAAAAACTTAAGATATGGCAAAACTTACCTATATCAATTTCTGGTCAAATTGCGTTATTCAAAATGGCTCTTCTTCCGAAGCTGCTCTATATCCTCCAAAACACCCCGATAATTTTATTAGAAAAAGATATCCGCTCAATTAACAGTTCACTTACACAGTTTCTTTGGCAGAAGAAAAGATCAAAGATTTCTCTTACCAAACTTTCAGTACCGAAGGAATATGGAGGACTCGCATTACCAGACATAAGACTATATAATCTTAGCTTTCTTGCTCGTATAGTAACTGATTGGATTTCAATTAATAATTATGTCTTAAATAACGAGCTTGAAATTAATGTCTGTAACCCATATCTCCCATCTGCACTGATCCATTCCGTGCCAAAGGAAATACCGGCAGAAATTAAGAGACTTAAAACAATCTTTAACCCACTCAAGGCGTGGTATAAAATAGCTAATCTTCTCTCAATTAATACTAAGGCTTCTCACTATTTGCCTTTAATAGGAAACCCGAAATTTCAAGCAGGCTTAAACTCTGCGTTTTTTAGAGGGTGGACCAATGCTGGGCTAAACAGGGTATGCCAAATAGTAGATAAGGACAGGAGATGTATTAAAACGTTTCAGGAGTTGAAAAACGGAATTTAGTTTACCTAATAAAGACTTCTTCGCCTACTTGCAATTAAGACACTTTGCTCTGGAAATAATCAAAGAAGCGGGCTGGAGCTGGGGATTGGGTAAACTGGAGAATTGGCTCGTATTAACCAGAAATGGCCATATGTCTATTGCTCCATGCTACTATCTTTTGGGCACCAGTAAAGGTGCTCCAATTTTAACAAAACTGGCATCAGACTGGAATTCATTAATTACCCAGAGCAATGTCGAATCAAAAACCCTTCAACTTTCAATTAACAAAATAGCTCAGGTCACACTCTCTGCTACCTGGCGTGAAGCACATGTCAAACTCCTTCATAGAGCATATTTCACCCCCGAGAGAGGCCTCAGGTGTTGCAATCTTGGATTCAATAAATGTCCAAAATGTTCATATCCCACAGCTGACTTAGTACATATGCTATGGTCTTGTCCAAAAATAAGAAACTTCTGGATAAAATTAGAATTCTGGCTAAAGAATGTACTAAAGATACCCCCGGTTGCTTTATCATTTCACCAGATAATATTTTGTCTAAATAACGAACCTGGTAAACAGATCAGCGAAAAAGTAGTCGAGCACTTCCAAGCATCTAAGAACTACATGAAGAAGCAATGTATATTAGAACAAAGAGACACGAATATAGATAATGAGCACGATATTAGAAAATTCTTTAATAATTGGGCAGTATTTCTAAAAATATTCTCCTCTACAGAAATAAATCATATGATCTTCCCATTCCAAAATTCAGAAATAGTCCTATTAGGGAACTGGTAGGCCGCTGGGAGGGGTGGAGGAGGGCAGCCGGGTGTGTTCCCCTTTTTTTTTTCCCTTGTTTGGGTTGCATAGCGGGAAATGGTGGTGTAAAAACTCCCAAAACACTGTCAGAGATAATTGGCTGCTTTGTATTTATTTGTTGAATAGTGTACAATGCAACTATATCCATATATGACAAGCAAAACTAATACAGTATTGTATAAATTAATATTTGTGAAACTTGTGGAATATGGCATACTTTAACATTTTTTCATTTATTCTACATGACAACAAATGTACTATTTTTATTTTTCTGCCTTGTACAGTGTCTTGGATTATAAATAGACAATATAAAAAAACAATTGCATGCTCTGTCTGAATCATGAAAGAAAAAAAATGGGTTTCATGTCCCTTTAAATTGTGTGCTTTATCTGAATTGTGAAATAAAAATTTGGGGGGTTTATGTCCCTTTAACACATCTCATACTTAAAATGGGAAGCACTAATTAGTAACCTTTATCTTCATAATGCAATCTGGGCTAGATTACAAATGACGCGCTAACGTTAGCTCTTGCCCAATATTTAAATACCGTGCCTGCATTAACTAGCGCTCATATTACAAGTTGACAGTAAATGTGAATGTGCAATCGCATTTTACACTCATAGGGTTAGCGTGACTGAAAACCTTGCGAAAAGGATAAGGAGTTAAAAAAAGTTGCACCAAACACAACATAAAGCACCAAACACAACATAAATACATTCAAGTAAACAGTTACACTCATGATATATGTTTATTCATAACTCAAGTTGGCTATAGCACACTTAAACACATTTGGGTTAGCGTGCGAACGATAGGTGTTAATTTGCTTTTTTTTAATTTGCGGCTCCATTGAAGTCTATAGGGAGAAGAAGTTAGTGTGGTCGTGATATCCAAAGTCCTGAAGTTAGCGCATCGGCTTTCGCTCGAGAGCAAACCATTTAATTTCAACTTTTAATAGAATATGTGCGCAAACCAAAGCCCGTTAAAAGTTTACTTCTGGTGGGGTTAAATAACATGCCACTATATTGACTAATTTGAATTTTCAAATTATCCAATAAACTGAGCATTTATCCTATTGACTGAAAGACGATAAATGCCAGAACACCTCTATAAAGGATAGAAAAGGGCAGAGAAGAGCCAGTCTGCTTCATGAGGCAGAAAGAAGAAGAACCCAGAAAAAGAACCACAAGCAGCACTGGATCGTAGACTAGCTCAGATCAAGATGCTGGATACCAGACAGAATTTTAGACAGTACCTAGAATGATTTTTTTTTTTAAACTATAAAAAAGTATAATTCTTTAGGGGGGCTTTAGTTTTTTAGTATAGAATTTTTGGTGTCATAACAGGTACTTGGCTAGGAGAGTGATTTCTGTTCCTGCTGCTGTAAGGTGAACTGTACCTTTAAGGTGAACTGTACCTTTAAGGAGGCCTAGAAGATCAATTAGACCCTAATTGTAGTAGTTTTTATAAGCTCTCTGTTTTCAGCATGTGGTTGCTTGTGTATTAAGTTAATTCCTCTTACTCTGGCAATTACTTTTTGGATATACTGGTTTCTGCTTCCCCTGACTACGCTTCTGTGTAACCTTTTGTTTAGACTGACTTGGTCTATGACTTTAGCTTGTTTGTTAAATTATTTTGTGCTGCTTTTCCCTGTGGGACCTTGACCTGGGCTGTCTGACTTGCCTGATTACCTAAATCCTGGATTCCTCTGCCATCAGATCTGCATTTAAAGGGATAATAAACACCAAAAAAAATGTATTGTTTAAAAAGATAATCCCTTTATTTACCATACCCCAGTTTTGCATAACCAACACTGTTATATAAATATACTTTTTACCTCTGTAATTGCCTTGTTTCTAAGCTTCTGCTGATTGCCTCCTTATCTCAGATCTCTTGACAGACTTGCATTTCAGGCAATTAGTGCTGACTCCTAAATAACTTCACGTGCATGAGCACAGTGTTATCTATCTGAAACACATGAACTAACTCCTCTAGCTGTGAAAAACTGTCAAATGCAGAGGCAGCCTTCATGGGCTTAGAAATTAGCATATGAGCCTACCTAGGTTTAGCTTTCAACTAAGAATAACAAGAGAACAAAGCAAATTTGATGATAAAAGTAAACTAGAAAGTCGTTTAAAATTAAATGCCCTATCTGAATCATGAAAGATTAATTTGGACTTAATTATCCCTTTAAGTAACTTATGCAAGTTTATGCAAGACAAAATATTTACAAATGTATATCTTTCTTTGATATTTGAATTTACAAACATACAGTTACTTTCTAGTACTTAATTGTTGTTTGTTTTGTAGGAGCTGATTAAAGTACTTGAGAGAGTTCAGCTACTAAATTTATAGTCTCATTGCTCTCTTACGGCCTTTGTTTGAAACACTGTGTTTACGTCCAGTGCTTCTAGTAATCGCTCGTGGTGAGCTAGGCCTCTCAGCCATTGATTTCATTCTGGAACAACAGCACTCCACCTGACACTGAGAGGACGAACGGGAAGGAGGTTTGCTGTTTCTTACATTTGGGGAGCTTTAGCTTTTAGTATAGAATTTTGTTTTTTTAGCATATGTGTTTTTAGGGGTGGCTTTTGGTAATATTTATATTCATGATAATAAATGTGATCTTGGTGAAGAAAAACACAAAGAAGAAAACAAAGAAAAAAAAGAAAAAAAGGATATATTTGATTTTAAAAAGTTAAGGACTGTGCCCTTAAGTGGGAATCCAAGGTATTTTCATCCACTCTAGCTGTAATAATATGGAGTAATCTTTCCAGATGTCCCTCAAATAGAAGAAGGATATAACATAGTGTAATATTGTAAATACAATGTTGTAATATGTGGTTGTGAAGATTCACTACTCACGTTTCATAGAGCTAAGATAAGCTCTATTTCATGCGCACACCCTCTTTTATACTGGTGGGTAAACAGTCATCCACGAAATAGCTTGAAAGTATACAATTTATTAAAATATTAAAAAGGTATAAAACCATCAAATGCACAGTGTATATATCACATATATGGAGTCTCAATATGAGGCAGTTGAAATAAACTGTGTAGAATAAGCCACAAAGCCGGGTGGATGCAGGTAGGGAATAGTTAGAACACTACTCCACACATCTGAGTCTTAGACCAGCAGGGCAAAACTCCACCTCCTGTGAGAAACTGGCAATAGATTACGTGGATATTTGTAGAAGTTCCGACGTACGTTTCACTGTTCACTATCAGCTTTAATAAAGTGTGCATGTCTGAAAGAGTCTTTTGTATGGTAATAGTCAAGTGACTGGAATTTTTTTTTTATGGCAATCCACCATATTTGTTGTTGGAAACAGTATTTTCCTATATACAATGGAGTATCTATATACAAATTAAGGACTTTAAACTTATATTAGGCTTACTCTACACAGTTTATTTGAACTGCCTCATATTGAGACTCCATATATGTGATATATAAACTGCATTTGACGGTTTTATAGCTTTTTAATATTTTAATAAATTGTATACTTTCAAGCTATTTCGTGGATGACTGTTTACCCACCAGTATAAAAGAGGGTGTGCGCGATCACTTATAATCTGCAAGATCACACTGCTTTGCAGTTTGCTATATTCTAAAAGATAGCATTGAATTCTTGAAGTTTGAGAAGGCATCGGACGATAAAGGCCTAGAGGGTTGGCTCACACATAGGCAGCACCACCCCCAATGAGTAATCGAGGTTTCTTGTCTACATTGGAAACAGCAACGCCTCTGTATCGACATATTTATATTTCTTGTAAATCTATAGCGGCAAGCTATTAAACCGCCAGTACGCTGCATATCCCGGAAGAAAAGGATTTCATCACAACATGGCTGCCGTGGAAAATATCAGCTTCTCTCAATGCACAACTTGAAAGATTTGAGCGACTTATGAACTGTCTGATGGAAAAAGCCCCATATGACTGGCTGATGTATAAAATAAGCGACACTAATACATTCCAAATAATCGCTGAGACAAACCCAGTAAGCGATATACGGGACGATGACAGACCTACCGAGAGCATGGATACACAACTTTGCGTGCAACAGGGTTTCACACCTTTGAATAACACCATATCTAGAGCCTGGGAGCTATGCCGCATCAAGGAACACCTTTTCAACTACATTACTCCCACCGACAAGCAAACTAGCCTTTACACAACACACTACTCGGGAAATTGCTACCAAGAGGCTTCTCCGCCGAAAGTGCCGACCAGCATACAACAAAGCAAACTCCAGGCAGACATGATCTTTGCGCAAATTTAACCTTTAAAGGGGATTGGAGAGGGCCCCTGGACAGATACAGGCGACAAATCATCAAGCCTACAATATCAAAACACTGCAATAGAAGTATATCACGAGGCACCTAAGAAAAAGCTCAAAACCCCAGATGAGAAATGCGACACAGATGGGACCATAGCTTTAATGGACCAACGGAAAAGCAACAAGAATACTGATCTTTTAAACCAAAGGACATGGTCCGGCAAGTATTCCCGGGAGACACTAAAAACTTTATCCCAAACCATTTGTTACGGGTAGCTGGACTTGGGGGGCTGATAACTTGTAACTAAGCTCCTACTAAGCATCGTCATATACACTGTTCAGACGAGGAAGGTTAGAATGATTCTATGGCGTTGTAATGTTTGATCTTCTACGTAAGTTGTGATTTATGTATTTTATGAGTTCTCATTTATTGTTCTATTCTATAGCAGATGACTTGATATATCGTAAACACTGGGGTCTGGGGTGGCAGAGAATGCATCATACAACCAGCATCTTGCAGCGATAACAATAAATTGAATTTCCTTGTGTGATTTGCAGCCGGGGCTGCTGAAGGGAAGGCGACATGACCATAACTCCTAAAAGATTGTTGCAGGGTGTATAAAATAAATTCTGATAGCACAATCTGATTTTTGCAGGGCGTATAAAATAAATTCTGATAACACAATATGCATGGTATTCTTCTTACCCTTAGCAGGATATCATTGCTGTATCTGCAGATCCCAGCCATACTATAAAACCCAATCTTATACAAGAGTAGCATGTCACAATATAGTGAGCGGTATGTTATTTAAATTACCTGTTTGCCACACTTATACTTTTAAGATAGTACATAGGTGAACTTCTTATAATAATACATCAATTGATTATCCAATGTAGATATTTATGCTCACTTGTTATATGTATTTATTATTTTGTTATTTGTTTTTCTCATTAAGTCCTATGCAAGATTACTCTATATTCAGTGGCGTATTTAGGTTTTATGCTGCCCTAGGCACTCAAAATTCTGTTGCCCCCCCAACCCCCTAGGTTTTATGCTGTTTTGGCCATTATATTTTTTAGTCAGGGTATAATGTGACTTTCAATAAACCTGCATACACCCAGTATATATATATATATATATATATATATATATATATATATATATATATACATATATACATACTAATAC
>CAJPDP010039517.1:0-13182 GCA_905336975.1 Bombina variegata variegata
TAAGGGGATTTGCGGTATGCTCGAGTCGCAGAAGAAAAGTGAATGGTACACCTGTACCTGCCAGACTCGTAATACCAGCAGGCGTTAAAAAGCAGCGTTGGGACCTCTCAACGCTGCTTTTTAAGGCTAATGCAAGACTCGTAATATAGCCGATAGTAAGGTATACTAATGTATTTATATATAATTCCAATATTAATGTTATTATAAATTAAAATAGAAAATGAAAAATATAATTTTGTAGGGAAAAAAATTTGTAGAAAATAAATTATAGTTTTGCATTTAGAGATTTATAATAATAAATAAAATTGGAAACATTCTTTGTCCTATTTATTCTCCAGTACTGGTTGGACCTTGAGGACCAAGTATTATGTAGTACGGTCATGAGCAATAACCACTGATGATTGCAGTGTGCATTGATGCACTTTGTTTGAATATATAAATTAAAGAAACATGAAACCCAAAAAATGTTTTTCATGGTTCAGATACATTATACATTTTTAAACAACTTTCCAATTTACTTCTGTCATCAATTTTGCTTCATTCTTTTAATATATGTTATTGAAGAAGCATCAATGCACTCCTGGAACACATTTCTGAGCCAATTAAAATGGGCATACAAGTTCAGCCACCAATGAGCAGCTAGCACAAAGCTCCGCTAGCACAAAGCTCCTGAGCCTATCTAGATATTCTTTTCAACAAACAATACCAAGAGAATGAAGCAAACTAGATAATAGAAGTACATTGGAAAGTTACTTAAAACTGTATGCTCTACCTGAATCATGAAATTAAACAAAATTGAGTTTCATGTCCCTTTTAAGTAATATGTATATAAATAACAAGCTAAAAATCTCACTTGCCTTAATTATCTGCCCTTCTTTAAAAGGGAGTTCTTCTTCAGCAGCGTCTGGATTTGGGGACATGGTTCTGGGATCATAATCAAAAAGTGCCACAAATATTCTTACAGGATAATCTTCCATCCCACCATCCGTCTCAGACTCCTCATATAACTCTGATGAAAGTTGCTCTCGGCTGCCATAACTATCTAAAAAGATGGTCAAAACAAATCTAACAGTTTTTGTGTGTTCCTCATAGTTGTCATTCAACAACTGGCTATACAAGATTTGATGTACTGAATATATGGAGAGGGAGGTGCTTACACCAAAAGCAATATATAAAGCACGTAGGCAGTAAACACTCTGATGCCCTCATGGTTTATATGTATAATTAGACCACAAAAAGATATTGCATGTGTGTATTTTCACACATGCAACATAAGCAATGTATAAAGCTTATTTTTTTTACAACCGGCCAAAACTCAAAGCAAGAAAATGACCATATATGTCTGGCATTTGCAGCCTCACAAATGAACTTTTGCATGCTAGATATGGTATAACCATGAGAAAAGGGTCATGCAATGCAATGAAGTTAAATACAACACACGCATTATGGTAATGATGATAATGAATTTGATGCTACCCTACCTGGCTACTTAACTGAGCAAACCTACCTGTGCATGGGTGAGGGCTAGAGCGTATTATAAGGCCTGCACACATGCTATTTTGCATGCAATGTGGTAGGCTAGAAATGTAACACATAAAAACTCTTTAACAGAATCGATCAAGGAATTACAACCAAGTGGATACCTGATTTCAAGGCATGCCTGAGGGAATATTGTGTTTGGTAAATGCTTAAGTTCTTTAGTATGAGACTCTGAAATTACCAAGTAAGTTGGCTTTGCCCTATTATTCCTTTGTTGAGAAAGGGAAAGGCAAAGGACGGCAATTTTCATACTGCCTCAAGGAATTTAAATTTGTTCTTTGGATGTAAGAGAGGAAGAAGTTTTTTTGCATACCGTATCTATCCTCAGAGGCCCTGGTACGCTGCAGAGACCACTTCCTGTGTCCTCCAATGCTGCGGTAATAAGCTTCTTCTTTTACAGGTGAAATATTTCCCTCACTACCTGACCGAGAACGACCGCCTTCACTGTTACTGTCCATTGTAATTTCTATGGAGAAAAAGGGAAGGAGCTATTACACATGCCCTTTGCATCTTGAAGTGAGGACCATGGAGACAGTTGACTTTGGCTTAAGTACGACTAGCGTTCCCTTTGGAAATATCTCTAAGCTTTTTTTTATAGGGCCCAATTGTATGGCTAAGTATTTTCTTTTAGCTACTTCTTCTACAAATGCATGCTAATAGTTCAATGAAAATTTATTTAAATATAGGCCAACAATTTCCTGGAGATTAAGGGCCTGATGATCTAGAGCTCTCTGCTCAGGTGAGATGATGTAAGAAGTCTCGTCAGTACAGCGAGGTTCCCCAAAGAATTTTCCAAATTTTACCTTGAGAGATGTTTATCTCACTATACAGAGTTCTGTATATGAAGAAGAGACTCCTATATTAAATAATATAAGGTCTTAAATTTTTTTTCCAAAGGTTTTGTGTAATTGCTCTCCATTGAGGCGAGTTTTTGATCATCGGGCCCTAAATCTGCTAAACACTTTTCTGTAGATGTGCTCCTCCAATTTTTATGCATTAAAACATTTGTGCTAAAAATGTTTCAAATGTACCTAATTTTATTATTTCCTTTTGAGTTGGAGTTTTCATTTCAAAGAGTAAGAACTAATGTGATTAAAAGTAAAGTATGAAATAGTGGTACAATGTACATGTTTGCCACAGAAAAGTCACTCTGAGTGAGACAATAAAGGTGAAATACAGCCTACGGCTAGAGAATTTGCGATGAAAAGCAATATCTAAGAGTAAAACAAGTGTGGGGAACAGTTTGTTTCTTCTAAAACAGTGGTTTAAAAAATAAGGATTCTATATATATCTATATGACATTTTTATATTAATCTCTCCCTTCCAGCAAAGCTCTGGTTTATTCTGATCTTCCCTTATCTCCTCCTAGGCAATATTAATTTTTGCCTTACAAATTTTTCAGAAATTTTTTCCAAATGTGATTCGAAATCCCAATGAAGCATGTGTTTTTTAAGTGCAAATTTCAATTTATTTTGTAGAGTAATTGCAGCTACTCTGAGGAGAAAGGTATATTACTGTGTGCGCAACACAAGGTGTTTTGCTATAGTCTATGCCTTAATTCTGACTAAAAAGAAAAACGTGGCAAGACTCACTATTGCTGGGTTGGATTTTAACATGCAGATCTTAGTAGAGAAATAACTAACAAGGATCAAGCATGGTTTTACTTAGTAATTCTGATATAAAGCAGTGTTTGATTGAAATAGACATTTTCACTTATTGTACGTGATTGCTAACACTTGTGTACTACTCTGACAGAAGACTTGGGCTTTGACAACATTTTGAAATGACTCAAGTGAATGGAATGAATGAATAGTACAATTTGTGAACTACTGACATTTTTGCAATATCATTAGTGGTACTATAAGTTATATTCACATATAGAGGTGGTCCTACAAAATAAAGTAGCCACCATGAAATGTATCCCTCAGTACCTGGCACCCTAGTATAAGGAGTAATATTGTCCTAACCTTTGTATGCAACAGAAAGACATCAAAATAGCACTTATGAGGTTGCTGTATTCAGTTCTAGTACAGTAAGTTATAAAAATGTTTTTGTGCAAAAATTTGAGTCATACAATTTTTTTTAGATCAATTTTTAAGACACTACCCAAAGGATGCTCCATCATACTGACTTTATATCCTGAATAAACACACTGATGATGCATATGTAAACAATGCTATGTTTTAACTTCAGACAAACAATAATTTCTGTACTAGAGCCTAACTAGTAAAGTTATAGTATGAAATGGAATTGGCGTGTTCAATGAAGACAGGTGACGGGGATATGAATGAACACCAGATACACATTGAAAACATATTTGTTTTACACGGATAAATCAGACAAGCATCAAATCTTTGTTTAAAAAGTCTTACTATATTATTTTCTAAAAACATAACCTAGAAAAAAAGAATCATTTCATATTAGTATACATTTGTGCACTGTATACGATTTTATATATATATATATATATATATATATATATATATTTATATTTTACAAATGCCTATTTAAATTTTTTTAGCATCTTTTCACATTTTATTTTCCTCCCTCTTTTTGAAAAATATGTAGCAGCCAGTATCGGATTATTGTCCATAACAAATAGTGCACCGATCTTCAGAGAAATAATTAGTATATTTTAAAATAAAATATCTTATTAATTTAAAGTGTGCTGTAAACTGATTTGAATTAATCTTTATCTATCTCTAAATAACATTTCAATGGTGTTGCATCATGAGCATTTTGAATTCTCTGTTAGATAGCTCTGAGCAATTTAAAAACATACAGCACAATTTTTAATCTATCACTGTTAGTGGAGAACAGAGGAGAAATAACATAACAGAAATTAAGAATTCTATCTACTAACCAATGGAAGGAACCATCATTGGGCGAGGTCTTTGTGGCCCTGTACCTCCATGAGAGAACCTGCGGTTTGGGTGATCCCCTCGGTCCATTCGACACAGTACAGAGTGATTTCCTAGAAGCTAAGAACACAGATTGGAAACAATGAGAATGCATAAAACATGCAACAAAATAATGCTATAATGAACTATAGCTTGAAGCAAAAGCTCTAAAGGCAACTAAACTAGGCTTTTAACTGAAAGGTTAGCTGAAAGATTTTGTTCTGCTAGTTTCCCAAGAAGGAAAATATCTGTGTTATCTAGCTGATATGAAAATAAGCATAAACTATAGTTAGTTTTACCCTTCAAAATTGCAAAATTGTAACACACTCTGAGCGCCACAATATGCATCATCTGGGCTTTTGTGTAACATCACACTACACTATGCTGCCTATTTTGCTTGTATGTTCACAAATACTTGTGTTAAGTAACTGTGGTACTGCATTACCATACAAATAAAATTGCCAACACCATAAAACCTATTTTGGATGTCAACTTCAATTTTCCATCACATACAATGGTAGTTTTAATATTTGACATATTTGTCAGGAATCTATTTTGCATTTAGTTATTTGATATTATGTGAAATTTAACAATTAACTACTGCAAAGCTACAAACCCAGGAATAAGAGAGATGCACTTGCCTTGTCTTTAAGTCAGGACTATAGTATAACGTAAATATCACTACAATCCAATAATAATTGTACTTGCATATGTTAGATAAATATAGATGCACAGTGGGGCCAGCTCTATAATTGCACCAGGTAGGACCTTGGGGCCCAGGTGGCAGTTGACAGGGGTGGTACATAGGGTGATCATATTCTGGTTAAGCTGTTTTTGTTTTGTTTAGATATATTATTCTAATAAGTAGCCCATCAACTGTGTATAAACATTTTCTTATGTGACAAATTCAAACTAATGAACGTTAACCTTTGAGTTGGCTTTAAACTTTAGTGGACTGAGAATTTGAGGGGGCAACATTTTATTCTTGGTCCTAGACAGCATTACATCTTGTGCCCTATGACAAAAGATTAGTGGCTATTGTGGTTGATGTTGTAAACCAGTTCATAACATTTCACACTGAGGAACACTGAAAAACAAATTACATAAATGTGTATTAATATATGTCAGCTTTATTGGCTATGTAGAAATAGAAGCCAACTATAGTGCAAAAAGATAGAAATCATCAAGCAGTGACATGTTTTGTCTCCCTATAAGGCAAGTCTCATTAAGGAGAAAAAGCAAACTGTAGATAAAATGAGAGCAACAACTTCAGTGCTATGATTTGTATGTTTACAGGTCATACACCATTTCTCTGTACACCAAGGATACATTTAGATTTAAACATTTGGCTCTGCTATTGTGATCATTATTTTGACTTATTTGGCAGATTTACTGATAGGCTGTTATGTGTTTTAATTGGTACCTGGTTGTACAATTTGGAATGTGATACTTCACATTAACACAGTCTACAGTATGTGTCACAGTGATAGAGATAAACTGAGGAACTCCAAAGACCTTAGACACCTAGAAAAGACTAAAGAGCCCTCCATTAGTGTGTACTGAAATTGCACGCTGTAGTTTAATTATGTATTTCTTAACAAATGAGAGATACAATTCAAGTATCTCAAGTATAAAGTAAAAAAAAGTAAACACTTGCTTATCCTGTAATCATGAGGTTTGTAGGGAGTTGTTTGCTAGAAAGGTGATTTATAACAATCAAGTCTATTTTCTAATATGTGCTATCATAAAAAAAAAAAAAGAAAAGAAGATATACTATATATAATAATGCTAACAATTTTAAAGGGATACATATGAACATTACAAATCTAATTACTTATCTAAAACCCAGGATTGAAAGAAAATATAGGAAATAAAGTTTAAGGTACACAGTATTTAATTATACAATTTGGCACAATGTAATAAGAAACGTTAAACAGTTTTTGGAATATAACACAACTTAATTTTAACCTACACTGTAGTACAACAAGATTTAAACCTATTTCTTGAAGTAACATCATTTACTCTGAATTGCTGGCTTGTCTTGAGCCTTCTTAGAATCATTAGGAACTGATAAGAATTTTTCATGGTACCTTCTACTCCCATATATACTTCTCCTCAGTTGCCAGCTTCAGTTCAATCATAAACAAGCTAAGACAAATAAAAAGGGGCAGAGAAAGATGAGATAAAAATGATTGTCTACACGCCTGATACTGAAAAACACAAATCAATCAAATGACATACATACACAAGCAAAGTTGTCAAGGTGGGTCTTCCTCTGATCTAACTTCAATGATGAAGACATTATTGTAACCAAAACAAAATCTCTCTTGAAATGATATCCCAACTAATAGTTAAACACCAAGTTAGGTAGGTAAAAATATTTCTATGTCTTAGAGCACACTGTATGTAAAGCCTTCCTACATGAACACATTACACTGATAAAACAAAGTGGACATACAAAGTCTCCAGTAAATCCCACGTAAGAGAGGATTCCACTATGACATCATTTCAGATGCATATTCCTTTATTTCGAGTCTGCTGTACATCAGCAACTAGTTGAGATACATTTTGAAGAGATGTTCTTCTTTACTTAAAAAAAAAATATATATATATGATCTAAACATATGTTCAATCGTTTCAGATTCTGAACACGACAAAACTGATCTTTCTTCATTGAAAAACAAAATTTATGCTTACCTGATAAATTTATTTATTTCCGGATATGGTCCATGGAATCATCAATTACTGTTGGGAATACCACACCTGGCCAGCAGGAAGGGGCAAAGAGCACCCCAGCAAAGCTGTTAAATGTCACTTCTCTTCCCACAATCCCGGGTCAATCGACCGAAGGAAAATGGAGAAAAGGGAACACCACAAGGTGTAGAGGTGCCTGAGATTAAGGTTAAAAATAACTGTCTTAAAAGAAAGGGCAGGCCGTGGACTCACCATATTCATAAATAAATACATTTATCAGGTAAGCATAAAGTTTGTTTTCTTTCCTAAGATATGGTAAGTTTACGGAATCATCAATTACTGTTGGGAATCAATACCCAAGCCAGAGGACACAGAATATTAGAGAGTGACAAGACAGGGAACCTAAACAGAAGGCACCAGCGCTTGAAGAACCTTTCTCCCAAAAAAAACATCAGCCGAGGCAAAAGTATCAAATTTGGAAAAAGTATGTAGAGACGACCAAGTTGCAACCTTGCAAATCTGTTCCACAGAAGCTTCATTCTTAAAAGCCCAAGAAGAAACAGCCCTAGTGGAATGAGCTGTAATTCTCTCCGGAGGCTGCTGTCCAGCAGTCTTATAAGCCAAATGAATAATACTTCTCAACCATAAAGAAAGAGAAGTAGCTGTAGCTTTCTGAACTCTACGTTTCCTAGAGAAACAAACAAAACAGGGCAGAAGACTGGCGAAAATCCTTAGATGCCTGTAAATAAACCTTCAGAACACGCACAACATCCAGATTGTGTAACAAACGTTCCTTATGAGAAGAAGGATTAGTACATAGAGAATTTCCTGATTAATATAATTTTTCTATCCGAAAAACTTCAGGAAGAAAACCTAACTTAGAACGAAGAACCACCTTATCAGCATTAAAGATAAGATAAGGAGAATCATACTGCAAAGCTGAGAGTTCCGAGACTCTCCGAGCAGAAGAAATATCAACAAGAAACAAAACCTTCCAAGATAACAACTTAACATCTATGGAATGCCTAGGCTCAAACGGAGCCTGCTGCAAAACTTTAAGAACAAGATTCTTCTCCAAGGAGGAGAAACCAACTTAAACACAGGCCTGATCCTGATCAGTGCCTGACAAAAAGATTGTAACAAAATAGACAAGGCAGAAATCTGACCATTCAGAGTACTTGCTGACAAACCCTTCTCTAGACCTCCCTGGAGAATAGACAAAATCCTAGGAATCCTGACACTACTCCAAGAGTAGCCCTTGGATTCACACCAATAAAGATATATACGCCATATCTTATGGTAAATCTTCCCAGTAACAGGCTTGTGAGCCTGAATCATGGTCTCAATGACTGCCTCAGAAAAAAACACGCTTAGACAAGTGAGATTGAACAAGTGTTCAATCTCGAAACAGAAAGCTTCAGAGAAACAAGATATGGATGAAGGAATAAACCCTGAGTTAGAAGGTCCTTCCTCAGAGACAACCTCCAAGGTGGAAGAGATGACATCTTCATTAGGTCTGCAAACCAGATCTATCAGAGCGGCCTGCGGATCTCTTGACCTTGAACCGTACCTTGAAAGCTTGACGTTCTGCCGAGACGCCATCAGATTCAGATTCCATTTGAGGGTTAACCAGGAGAACCCCTCCGGATGGAGAGCCCACTCCCGGGATGAAATGTCTGTCTGCTCAGGAAGTCCGCTTCCCAGTTGTCCACTCCTGGAATGTGGATGGCAGATAGACAGCAATTGTGAGCTTCCTCCCACTGAACAATCCAAGCCACCTCCTACATGGCTAAGGAACTCCAAGTTCCTCCCTGGTGGTTGATGTAAGCCACTGAGGAGATTTTGTCCGACTGGAACCTGAAAAACCGGGCTAAGGACAACTGAGGCCAATCCATCAGAGCATTGTCCCAGACTGCTCCCCAGCCCAACAGGCTGGCATCCGTGGTCACTAGAAAGAAAGTTCTCCCGAAGCATATGCCCTGAGATAGATGACCCTGAGAAAGACACCACATGAGAGAATCTCAAGTTAACTGATCTTGATCTATCCTCTGAGACAGATCCACATGATCCCCGTTACATAGACTGAGCATGCAAAACTGCAGAGCTCTCAAAAGGAATCGACTAAAGGGAATGATGTCCATGAAAGCGACCATGAGACCAATTACCCCCAGACAGTGAGTCACTGATGCCTAACAGTAGACTGCAGAACAGAGGAAAAAATCTTTGATTTTCTGACCTCTGTCAGAAATATTTCCCTAGATAGGGAGACTATTATGGTCCCCAAGAAAACTACCCTTCTATCTTTAACAAGGGAACTCTCCCAGATTCACTTTCCATCCATGGGGACAAGAAAAAGACAACAATATCTCTGAATGAAAGATTGCTTGTTGAAAATATGGCGCCTAAGCCAATATGACGTCCTGGTAAGTCGCCACTGCAATTTCTCGAGACCTGATCACTGCCAAGGGAGCCCCCTGAACTTAGAGAAGATTCTGGAAACTGAGGCCAGGCCAAACGGAAGAGCCACAAACTGAAAGATTTTGTCTAGAAAGGCGATTCTCATGAACTTGATGATCCCTGTGGATGGGAACTTGAGTATACGCATCCTTCAGGTCTATGGTCATCATGCTGACCCTCTTGTACCAAGGGAAGCATGGAACAAATGGTCTCCATTTTGAAGGATGCTACTCTGAGAAACTTGATGAGACACTTTAGTTCTAAACAAGGACGAAAAAGTCTGGATCGGGGGCAAACCCTTAATGCTGATTTAGACTCAGCTGCGGGTTCCTTTGCATGCTTTCCCTTGCTCCAAGACTGATTGGGTTTCCAAGAAAACTTGGACTGTTCCTGCTTGGAAGAGAAAGAGGAAGACTGTCCTTTGAAATTACAAAAGGAACGAAAATTACTCTGACGTCCTTTCTTGTCTTATGGTAGAAAAGACCCTTTTCCACCTGTAATATCATTAGTAATTTCTGTCAGACCATGTCCAAACAAGGTCTCACTCTTGTAAGGAAGCACCCGAAGCTTGGATTTGGAGGAAACATCAGCTGACCAAGATTTTAACCACAATGCCCCGTGGACTAACACAGCGAAGCCAGACATCTTGGCTCCCAGTCTATTTAGACAAGGCATCACACCAAAAAGATGCCTCACTTGACACAGTGGCAATAAAAAACTGCAGTTTTCCATTGAAAACCTAGATGATCAAGAAGCTTCCAGCTTCATGTCCATGGATCCATAAAGGAGCAACTATCCTTCATAGGGATCTAAATTCTCTAAACCATAGTAGAAAAATCTCCTTAGCACGTCTAGAGACACTCCCACATAGGAAGGAAGATGATAGAGATGATCAAGTTTGCAAAACTTCCAAGGGTTGACAACGACATGAATAGCGGTGTCGTCTAAGTAGCCAAAACGTCCTTTAACAATACACAAGGTGTTCAAGCATACATCTGAAGGTTACCACTTCAGTATCAGATGAAGGAATCATACTGTCCGAATCTAAGATTTCACCCTCAAAGGCTACCAACGTATTCTCCTCATCAGACAAATGAGGAATGACAACCTAAGTGGTAACAGATAGGACAGAAACCTTACTATCTGAATCTCTTATGTTCCTTTTGCGTCTTCCCTCTAACACAGGAAAATTAGATAATGCCGCAGATAACCCTAAAAATACCTGGGCAGCAATTTCTGCATGCAAATAAACTCCTCCAGGAGATTGATAGGAACCACAGGGCATTGTATGTGATGCCATTAAGGCTTGGGACTTTTGAGGAGAAAGCTGTGGCATTGCATGAACAGCATCATCCTGGGAGACCACAGGCTCATAGGGCAACTACCTATCTTGACATGCAATATGTCTGGCTAACCATGTAGTACAAAGGTACTTAGCAAATAAATCTGTGCGTTTAAATGAATCATGAGAGATAACATATTCTAAAGATTAGCTTAACCTGGCCTATTCAGGGTTTGAACCCAGGTTTCCCACTTCCTAGACAGTAGATTATCACTATACTAAATGTGAGTATTGAATGTAACCTCCCCCAGACCAAGAATCAATTTTGCAATTTTATAAAAACAAACTACATTTCTATAAGGACCACTGTCCCTTTAAGAGAAAATGCTAGCTCCACAGTAAGTCAAACGCGGAGCCTCTGCCGCTCAGTCTGACTGAGGAGAACACCAGAAAGATTAAACAGTAAAAGGAGAGAGTACGAGCCACACTGGAAGCCGAAACCTTCTATACAAATTGCCATCGGCACTGAAAAGCGGAAGAGACACATCCCGTGACTTCTCCTATTCCTCTCATAGAAAGTGCGCAGCTAAGTAAAAAGGCGCGCCAAAAAACTCTGCGGCTCAGCTTGACTGAACTCAAAGAGAATAAACAGCATCAAAAACCCTGTCGCCTGCAATGTCTGAAAAAATACAATGGTGCAGCAGACCATAATAAAATAAACATTAGTTCCCAGTGCAGTACCAAGTTCCCTCTGCAGTACCAACATAAAAGACAGGATTCCTTTGCGTCTTCTAATGTAACAGAAAACGCTCCTAAAATTCAGCCCAACATGAGAGGAAGCCACTTCTCACAGATACCTGTGAAAATAAGAAAGGACAGAGTAAACCTACTCTGGCTTTCTACATAAGGGCAGGGCAGCAACCTGTTAAGAAATCGCAGTGAGGCCCCCCTCACAAGTTCCTAACTGCTTGAAAGCTACTACTGCCCTACTGAAGAGACTGACATGGAGTACAGCTAAACCCTTTACTTAGGAAAGATCAGAGCAAACCTACTCTGGCTTTCAAAATAATAAACTCTTGATTGAAGCAAATCTTATTCAGACACCAAAACTTCAGCTCCTCCTTGCACTGAAGGCAAAGAGAATGACTGGGGATTGTGGGAAGGGAAGTGACATTTAACAGCTTTGCTGTGGTGCACTTTGCCTCCTCCTGCTGGCCAGGAGTGGTTTTACCAACAGTAATTGATGATTCCGTGGACTCACCATATCTTAGGAAAGAAAAAGGTTGGAGTAACACTGATGATTTTGTAAAAGAAGAGAAACAGGACAATCCACCCCAAGGTCAAAAACTACTTTGAAGAGCAGCCAAATAGTTTCCCTTCCCATTCAGTCTTGATATAAAAAAAAATCCAAAAAGAGATGTAACCTTAGGAAAGTATATTATTTAACCAAGGTTAAGACACTATTGAAAGTCTTATTTCTTAAAAAGACTCAACCTGCCTCAGGGGGAATGGCTTGAGCACAAGGCTTCCTTGGGCATGGCCTGAGGAATGGAAGGATTAGTGTCAGACTCTTAAGAGGATTAGCAAAACAACAGAGCCAAAGTTCTGGCTAACAAACAAGATGCTATAAGTACTATATTTATAATTTGTTATAAGTTCATAGTGTTTGAGTTCCATTTAAAACTTAAATTTAATTAAAATCACATAAAACATTGATTTCCATATGCAGCAAAATTACTGTTTTTCCAATATATTTTACAACCACAAATACTAAAAACACATAATGCTGTTATTCTTGCAATACCTATTGTAAGCACTGACAGTAAGTGCATAGTGATTGAAAGGTCTTGCGACTAGTGATTTGAAAGATTTTACCTATGAAAATAAGAAGATGGGTTATTGTAGGATTTAAAGACAGACCTATCTCTGGTCTCTGTACCCATGGCATTTACAAATGTGGGAAATAATTAACTGGATTAGTGCTGCTGAATCTGTTACTGCTCTACAAATAAATACCTAAATAATAATAATAATTACCAAATAATGGAAGTGTGTCAAAGGGTATTGAAACGCAAGCAACATCAAAACATTAGATATTACTTCAACCCTCTAAAATATAAATAATTTACAGTAAATATTTTATAAATGAATGTATGGAAAGGTAATCTGAATAATCAAGTGTAATCTATCCTTTACTCCCTACATGGAGATACACAAGATATTTCCATCCCTTCAATTTAAGTGATATAGATCTTGGTATTTTTATTTTTTCCTCTTCACATTAAAACATACACTGTGTGCAGAATTATT
>CAJPDP010039528.1:0-16085 GCA_905336975.1 Bombina variegata variegata
TGTATCTGCATGTGTAAGTGTATGCTATGTAGTGTGCTACTGTGCATTTTTGCTGACTTTAAAGGCCAGAATTTAGAATATTAATGGGGAATGCAGAGAGCAGTTTTAAAGAATTTATTATTAAATGTCCAATTAAGATAAAAATGTTTAGCACTGTCTCTGCAAAGGCTAATTAAATACAGAGCTCACATAGCTATACTAGTGGTTTGATTTGTTATGACTTTTATCTATATTACCTTTGTCATAGATAAGTGAAAGAGTGTGTACATTCCTTAAATTCCTGCATAAATCTATCACTTTCCTGATATTTATTTAACCAAAGTTTCTCTGACTTGCTAGGGTTTCATTTGTAAACCAAATCTCTCAATGTGCCCGAGGATGACTGGAATGTTGGTGTTTAGATTTTGAATAAATAAATCATGTCATCTGCATATACAGAAATCTGTAGATATTGGTCTTCAAATTTTATTCCTTCTGTAGCATTGCCTAAAATAACAGCGTTTCAGTCAATTAAAAGCAGATGAGAAAGTGCCATTAACTATCACTAAAGCATGAGGAGAGCTATATAATTCGTCATTAAAGGGACATGATTCGGATAGAACATACAATTTCAAACAACTTTTTATATTTCTTCTGTTATCAAATTTGTATCTGTAAAGTATCTTAAAATTCCATACTCTATCTGAATCATGCAAGTTTCTTACCCATTTAAGTTTGAAAAGCTTCCTTAAAACCAAATGCATTTAAAGTTTTAAAGAAGTGTTTCCATTCTACTCTGACAAATGCTTTTTCTGCATCAATGGACAAGCATCCAACATATCTACGTAGAAACTTGTAAAAATGACTTGTAAAATACCAGAAATCTGAAACTGTTATTATAAATACTATTATATTATTATTAGTCACTGATGACTTAAGTTTAATAAAACCAGTATGATCTTTAGCTATTAAAGTGGGAAGAATGCTATTAAGAAGTGATATTGGCCTATAAAAACTGTAATTCTGGATCCTTATCAGCTTTGGACATAACAAAAGTAGTCTCCTAGAAATGTAAGGACAGACGTTATTCTTTCATTTGTAAACAATTCCACCATCAATAAAGACAATTCTGTCTTCAAAATGTTGTAATATGGGGGGGCGGAGCCAAGAGCTGAACCGGCAGGACGCATCTTAGGAGAGCTCCTGATCCTCATATAGATTTACTAAGCAGTTTGTATTATGTGAGACCAAGACATAATGTGTTAACTAGGTTATTACTTTAAATGATCATGTGAATTAAGGGTCAGAAACAAGACTTCCACATAAGTTAACATTGCCTCATGTTTTCTAGTTAAAGGAATTTGTCATTTTTATAGTTACTGGTCTCATACAAATGTTTTATGGTTCTGTCATGCTAACTACCTTTCATGTAATTTAGGATACATCCTTGCTTTTAATGTTTTCAGGCATTTATAGCACAGTTATTTATGTCAGTTTTATATAGCAGGAAAGATATCAAGGAAATATTTTGTTAGCCTTCTCAACCAACTACCTTTATAGAACTTTAACTCAGATAAGGCCTCACTAACAAACCAACTTAAGATGGCCTCTATAATGCTATTGAACCTCTCTTCCTCTCGTATGATAAATGAAGCTTCAGTAGGTTTGCCTATTACCCATCGGCTTTTACTATATATAATATCAATAATGTAGTTTAATGCATATTTTGATATTAACAATGTTCTATGCCACTACATTTATATAATATTTTGCACCTGAAGTACTTCTTTAGCACGGCATTTGTATCTTTCTAGACACTTTACCCACATTGTTAAATCATATCTTCATATTTCCCTTTAAATTAGAGCCAACAATTGCAATCTAGCTATTTTCCCCTTCAAGACCTACAGCAAGAATAGGATTCTGTTCTGTCAAAATTCTCCCTCATATGAAGGTCTTTTATGCTGATATACACCAGGAACTACTTCTTAGGACAAGTTTATATGTTTAATGTTTTTATGATGAGTAGATATATTGTGTATATTATGTTGACGTACTGTCTTCTACCTGTTTTTGGAGTATAGAGCGCTGACGAGACAGGACTATTTTAGAATTAATATTAGTTCAGTGAGATAGTTATTCATATTTAGTTTATCATAATCAGAAAAAAGAGAATATCTTTACGTGCATATTTATTTATTTTTTATTATGCCCTTGTCAACCCAAGTATTGTTTTCATGTTTAATACTTTAATACTAAAATGTGACTTTAATACTAAATGTGACTTAAATATGTTAATTTCATAAGCTGTTACTGTTTATACATATATATATTTTTTTTAATTAATTCATTATCAGCAGCTACACGGGGCAAAATTTTAAATTTATAGCTTGAGCAGTATTTTTATATATACTTCCCTCAGCAGATATACTTTATTTTCTATATTGAAGCACACAATGGAGCTTACGGCATTCTTTATCATTTAATATGTCCACCTTTAGTGTACCAAGGCTTGGTCAATTGATTCTTATCTGCGCTCTCTAACTACTACTGATATCGGTCTAGTAATATAACTTACCTGTTAATGGGTATAGGGCCCGTACCCAGATGGCAGAATCTAAATTTGCGAAAAGGAGATATATAATGTTTCTCCTCTGTTACTATGGTACTGATGTTTTTAAACTTTGTTTTCAATTTACGCAGGCCATCATATATATTTTATCTCTATGGGGAAGTAGCAGACTCAGGCTCTTGTCTGAGGTCACTCATGGGTTGCCCACGTTTCACACCTAGCATAGTTCCAAGTGTGTGCGGGAACTGTACTCTAATGCCCTCCATCCTTGACTAATGTTATGACTCTGTGTAGCTGGGTTTTTTGTTGTCCCTTATAGAACTGGATAGATGGAACACAGGTATCTCACACATCTGAGGGTTCTTGAAAATATATATTCAAATATGCCACAATAAACCAATTCTAGTCTCTCTTACCTCCTGATATTTTCGGCTCCATGTCCTGATGCCCAATCAGTCTCTGCCCCCCCTTCCCTTTCCTGTCCCCATATGTTACACTCTGGCACATGCGAGTGTGTCCAGAGTGTTTTGCGTGGTTTCCCTTGCAATATACCGCATGTATCGTTATATCCCATTACATATATTATATTTAACTTTTTATTAGCTCCTTACATACTTCCGATAATACATTCTAAATGGATACTCAAGTTTGAGAGGCTCCTATATGCTGTTTAACTCTTATTTCTCTCCCTGGTCTTATTTTTTGGGAACCTCAGTTGAATGTCTATTTTTTCATACATTTTATTGGTTGTTAATGAAGCACCTTTTGACTTTTGGTATGTTATAAAAAAAGTTATATATATTTTCAGAATATTTTAAAGCAAGAAAAAAATAGAAAATGTGAGGTTAAATGTATTCTTTGCATGCATGGATTTCTCTGTGATGTTCAAGGCACGACTTTGTATTCTCAGCGAAACGCATGTTGTGATAACTTTCTCCTGTATTCATGCATTATTTGATATGCCTCATGTGTGTTATATTATGACTTTAACCTCAATAAAAATTATAAAAATAAAAAAATAAAAATGTTGTAATATTAAGGAGAGCATGAGGCAATTTCTGTGGCCCTCGACACATTAAGCACATCCATAAAAGAGTTAGGAGCAAATGTTTTTACAATATTAGCTAATGGTTTACTTTTTTACCTCTCTGTCTACATTATTTCCATTTTTGATAACTGAGGTACAATTAATTTTGTAAAGACACATAGGCATCTATTTAATTTTTATAGCATAGTATTTGCTCCTGTTTGCTAGTGTTGGTCATCACAGATACTTGTTGTGGGCATTAAAAACTTTACTACAAAGCAAAGCTGTTTTTTTTAAGAAGTTATCTTACTCTGCAAACAGCTTTAGAAGCATCTTAATTGTTACAGTGTTCTTAAAGGGACCATCTACTCCAAAAATGTTATTGTTTAAAAAGATAGATAATCCTTTTATTACCCATTCCCCTGTTTTGCACAGCAAACACGGTTATTTTAATACACTTTTTATTTTAAACATAATTTTTTTTTTTTTTTTTTTGTTTTTAAATATCTTTATTGATGATAAAAGAGAAAAAGAAAAAAAATTAACAACATATCCTGGAGACGCAGCTCCATCAACGGTTATAGCAACAACCTTATTGCTTACAAGTATATATACTCAAAATATAGAACCAGCTTGTTGTGGCAGTCACAATAGTTGTTAATAGGCATATAAAACATGTTATCCAGTCCATAAGTATTGCATATTGTGCGGTATGCTTCCCATTTGCTGGACAAGTTTGTTGTCCCCATGTTACAGTTTTATATTTATTGCTGGTATTTATCTAATTGGAGTTATGACAGCTATGATGCTATCTTGTTATACGGCTCCATTTAAATACAAATTAGTAAACAGGAATTATAATGAAATCAAAAGCATCTCCGGTGGTCCTTGTGTGTGTAATGTGTCTTCTGTTTTGTTTATCACTTCAAGATTTCTATTATGTCCCCCTCCCTGTCTGATAGTATGTTTTACTGGTCGTCTCTGTGTGCGTTCCATCTCATTGTCATATATTCAAACTGTTCCAGTTTGCTAGTTCGGAGGAAGTGGTACCTTTCCATTAAGAGTGTGCTGTCTACTTGGTGTTTCCAAGCGGAGATATCTGGTATCTCCGTGGTTTTCCACCTCTGTGGGATTAACATCTTAGCACTATTCAACATTATGTACAACAGCGACTGTTTTGACTCATCTTTGGTATGCGGAAGTTTATGGAACAGCGGAATACATGGTTCGACTGGTATTTGTGTTGATAGGGTTTTGTTAATGTGTGTGATTACGTCTCTCCAAAAAGTGCCTAATTTATCGAATTGCCACCATTGTAACATATCTGCGCTACCGCCGCATCCCCTCCAGCAATGCTTGCTGGCATTCTTGTATATTTTCTGTAGGCGCTGTAGTGTGAGATACCAACGGGATAGAAATTTGTAGTTCATTTCTTGCATTTTGGCCGAGGATGATGCTTTTTTATTTAATAAGAAGATCTTTGTCCACTCCTTGTGGGTTATGTCAGTGCCTAGCTCTGAGGCCCATTTATGGCAGTAGGACAGAAGATCATCTTGACTTGTGTTGGACAGACATCTATACAAAATTGATATAGTATGGCGTGGGTATTTTGGCGATATACAGAGGTTCTCGAAGGGTGTTAGTGGTCTTGATATGTTGCTTTTTTGTTTGTGCGTGCTTAAATAGTGCATTAATTGTGCGTGTGTGTACCAATTGAATAACGCGTATGGAATGGAATCCGATATCTCTTGCATCGTGAGAAGTTTGCCTTTCGGTGTAATGCACCTTAGTGTCCTATCTCTTAGTTGTGGGGGGGTGTCACCTTCTGCTGTATAATGTGGAATGAAAGATAACTCAGGATTCTCGGTGAATGGGGTCAGTGGTGCAGGTGTCGTAGTGATATGTGTACTGGTGTTAACGGCTGCATCCCATTGTGAGAAAATCTCAGACAACAGCGGATATTTACGTATAATTTCTGGTCTATGCGATGGTTGTAACCAAGCCAAGCCTCCTACATTTTCTGTTTTTAGGATTTCCCTGTCTAACTGGATCCATTGCTTATTTGTGGAGTTGTGACTCCAATCAACTATTCTGTGAAAGAGTGTCGCCTGCCTATATTGGGAAATGTGCGGCAATCCCAAGCCACCCCTTTCTCTTGTCTGGTAAAAATTTTTTTTAGGTACTCTAGGCTTAGTGCCATTCCATATAAATGATTCTATATTACCTTGTATTTGACTGAGGTATTCTTTTGGCAATGCGATAGGTAGTGTTTGTAGGACATATAATATGCGGGGTAAGATGTTCATTTTCACCGTGTGGATTCTTCCTATCCATGACAATGGTCTACCTTTCCAGTTTGACATATCTCTTATTTTTAAGTAGTAATTTAAAATTGGCCGTGTATAAGTCTTGGTAATTTTTGGTAATAAGTATCCCAAGGTATTTGATTTGGGTCTGCTGTAATTTAAGGGGACAGTTATCCATTAATTTAGCCATTTCTTGTGTGGGGATATTCACATTTAAAACTTCCGATTTGGTTAGATTGAGGTGAAAATTTGATACTTTGCCATATTCTCTAAAGATATGCAGCAACGCGGGTAGTGATGTTTCTAGGTTGGTCAAAGTGAGTAAGATATAATCCGCATACATTGCGAGCTTATATTCTGTCTTTGTCGTGTGTACTCCTCTGATTTTTGGGTCTGATCTGATCTTACTGGCTAAAACCTCTACGGAAAGTGCGAATAATAAGGGTGACAGGGGACACCCCTGTCTTGTGCCATTTCTGATGTTGAATGAGTCAGAGAGGATGGAGTTAGCTCTGACCTTTGCTGTGGGGTTGGTGTATAAAGAAAAAACCTTGTCCAGAAAGCCTTCGCCTATGTTCATTGCGGACAGGGTGGCCCTGAGGAAGTCCCAGTCCACCCTGTCAAAAGCCTTTTCGGCATCTTTAGCGATGAGGGCCATATTCTGGTTTGTGTTTCTTGCGTGCGCCATTAGCTGTAAAATTTTTAGCGTATTGTCCCTGGCCTCTCTCCCTGGTATAAAGCCTACTTGGTCTGGGGTAATTAAATGTGATAGCAGGGGTTTAATCTGTTGGCCAGTACTCTTGCCATTATCTTGATGTCTGTGTTCAGGAGGGATATTGGCCTGAAGTTTTCAGGTGTGTCAGGAGGTCTGCCTGGTTTTGGCAGCACCGTGATATGGGCTTCTAACATGGAGTTGGGGAGGTCTTTTCCCTGGTCAATCGTGCTAAATAACTTTTCAAGTTTTGGGCCTAGGACATCCACAAATTGTTTATAGTATTTGGTGCTAAATCCGCCTGGGCCTGGGCTCTTTCCAGTGGGGAGGGCTTTTATCGCCCTTTTTATTTCAGCTACACTAATGGATAGGTCTAAAGCTGAGGATTGTTCTTCGTTCAGTTTGGGCAAATCTATATTTTGTAAGTATTTAGAAATAGCCTCTCTCTTATTATCCGATGTTATGTCATTGGGTTCAGTCTCTGCAATATTATATAATGCCGAGTAGTATGTGCGAAATGTTTCTGCTATGGATTTGCTGTCGTACTGAGCCTGACCTGTCTTGTTTTTAAGAAGGCGTATGTGCGCTTTCATTTGTTTATGTTTGAGCAATCTGGCTAGAATTCTGCCAGCTTTGTTTCCCTGATCGTAATACCTCTGTTGCATAGCTAGCGCTCTTTTTTGCTGTTCTTGGTCGAGGAATGCGTTTATATCTTTCCTAGTTTGATTAAGGCTATTAGTGAGTTCTACATTGTGAGGGTCTTTTTTATGGGTCTGCTCTTTCTGATATAACTCTTTCAACAGGGATTTGTATTTATTTCTGTTTTGTTGTAATAAATGAGCTTTATATTTTAGTAGTTCCCCTCTTACTACACACTTGTGCGCTTCCCAGATAGTAGACCATGGCATGTCTGGAGTAATGTTATTCTCAAAATAATCAATCAATGTTTTCTCTATTTTGGGCTGTAGGAGTGGATGGTCTAGTAAACTATCATCCAGTCTCCACACGAAAGGTGTTAGGGGGCTATTGGGCCATTCTATTTGGCAGAGAACTGGTGCATGGTCTGACCATGTCTTAGCCAGTATGGATACTTTTTTGATGGTAGTGAGACCGACGGAATCTGTAAGAATATAGTCTATTCTTGAATATACACTGTGGGGGTGTGAGTAAAAGGTGTAGTCCCTAGTGGCAGGGTGGTAAATACGCCAGATCTCATGTAGGGCAAGCGACCTAACCTGGTTATAAATGCCTTTGATGTCTCTCTTGGGAATATTAGTGGTGCCAGCTGAGGTGTCTAGGGCTGGGTCAAAGGGGGTGTTGAAGTCACCTCCTACTATGAGTATGCCCTTAGTGTGTTCGAGGATTTTATAAGAGAGCTTGCGCATGAACACTAGCTGTTGCCTGTTAGGGAAGTACACATTGACCAAAGTGATAGGTCGTCCATGTAATAGCCCTGTCAGTATGAGAATCCTTCCCTCTGTGTCTTTTTCTATATGTAGAAGTTCCAATGGAACATAATTTCTGATCAGGATGCCCACGCCATTCTTTTTGGAGGGGCCGGAGGAGAAATAAGCTGTAGAGTATTTTGTGTGAAACCATTTGGGTTCATGGCCTTTTTTAAAATGTGTCTCCTGTATTAGAATAATTGCCCCTTTTTGTTTATACAAATCGTTTAGTATTATGGAGCGTTTGTGGGGGGTATTAAATCCTTTGACATTTGCTGTTATAATGTTGATGGGGTGTGCAGTTGGGGTATTTGGCATATTGAAATTTATAGGTTAACGCCTTCTGAAGTGTTATGCGCTGTATGTGAGACACAAGGTTTTGTGTAATCTACCAACACTGCAGGGCGCTTGTTTGGTGTAGGTGAGGAAGTAGGGTATGGACAGTACGTTAGCTGTAGCACTATCCGTGTGTGTGTTGTATGGACCACCGGAAATATAAGTCAGCAACAGATGATATAGATAGTATACACAGAACGTAGTTAACACTTCTTTCAACAGATATTTAAATAACAAACTTAGTTGAAACAGAATTCCAAACAGTATTTACCGTAGTGGAACAAAACAAAGGAGGGTAGAGTCTTTTATCCCCCTCCGCAGCAACCTTTTGATGTGTATGTTAGGTACCTGTGAGCAAATGGTGGCTACACGCCTGTCTGCTCGCTGGGCCTGTGATATGTTTATGTATGGGTACAAGTATTTATTGCAAATCCGTATGTAGCTAAGGTCTTGGCACAGCATGATTTATGTATTACCATCTAGTGTTTTGCGTTGTGTTTCCTTTAGACTCCCATGTTATGGTGTGTGGTCATATTTCTATTTAATTATGGTCTCAAGATGTGCAGACCGTATAGTGTTTGTGTACTGTTGCAGCTGTATGTATATGCAGTAAGTTTGTAGTGGCTTCACAGGTGATTTATACATATAGCATCATTACATTCTACATATCATAAAGCCTTAATATACAACTATCATACTTATCTATCTGTTACTTCAAATCAATAATCGTCCTAGTCCTGAGTCACCAGAGACATAGTCATAGGGGTATCAGTTGCAGTCCGGTGAGGGCGCAGCCTGCGCCATCTGGGTGATATTCCGTTGTTCTGAAGGTATCTTGTCTTTTCCTGATTGCAGAGGGTCATATGGTTTTGGGGTTTGTATTTGCAAAGCATCACAAAATGTTGACAGGTCGTCCATGCAGCGAAAAGTCACTGTTGTGTCTCCTCTTGTGGCTGTTAGGCTTACAGGGAAGCCCCACCTGTACGGAATTTTTTGAGCTCTTAGTAGGGATGTGAGGAATTGCAGGTCTCTTCTTTTTTGTAATGTTGCAGGGCTAAGGTCTTGAAAGATTTGGATTTGGATGCCCGCATGCATAATTTGTCGCTTCTGCCTTGCATGTCTCAAGTTCTCCTCTTTGTCTACATAGTTGAGAAACTTTACTATTATATCCCGTGGCGGAGCTTTTGGAGATGGTTTAGCTCTTAAGGCCCTGTGTGCTCTCTCTAGGGCGACAGCGGGTGATTCACTAGTGCCCTTTATGGTTCTGAAAAGGTCCTGCAGATAGCCCTGTATGGCCCCGGGCTGGACAGATTCAGGCGCCCCCCTAATTCTTAAATTATTTCTGCGGCCCCTGTTGTCTAGGTCTTCAATTTTTTCCATAAGATTATGGATTGTTTCTTCTTGGTTGTAAGTTAGCTGTGAGAGGTGTTGGACGTCTTGCGTGGTGGTGTTGTGGCTTTCTTCCAGTAAAGAAATCCGGTGGTCTGCTTTTTTAATATCCCTTTTCATTTCGCTGAACATCTCTTTCATGTCTGACATGGCTGCGCGTATGTCATCCTTTGTAGCAAGGAGTTTTAGATCCTCTTTGGTGATTTCTAGGGGGGAGGGTGGGTCTGTTACTGCAGATGTCAGCGCCATCACTGGGGGGGGTCATCAAAGGTAGTGGTTGCTGGGGGATTTATGGCCTCTAGGTGTGTGTTGTCTATCTGTCTAAGGTATTGATTAATTGGTTTGGATTTGGCAGGTGTGTCAGTTTTTTGCTGCTTTTTGGCTGGCATGCCCACGTGGGTAGGAAAAACTATTATTTTTAGGTTTTTGGGCGAGATAATGTTTATGCATGCACTAGCAGTTAATGATACTGCCGAGCACTTCCCCCTCCTTTTGTTAAATACCCAGCAAAGTACTCTTGATCAGAAAGTGGAGGGCCTTTATTCTGTCTCTGTGCTGTTATAGCGCAGCTTATTTATGACCAGTTATCTATAGTATCCTCAGTAGTGTCAGGCCGTGCTCTTATGAAGGCAGTTTTTTTCTGTGGTGCCTGTGTTGTTAATCTAGTATAACGATGGCTGCTTTGTTCAATGTTGGCTAGTGTATCTGATCTATAGCCAAAACCTGCATGTATAGTTGTTTAATTTTCTGTGTCCGCTCAGCTCCGTGCCTGATATTTATGCCTCCGTTATTTTATACTGGCAATTGGGTGTCAGAGTTTTTGGTCAGAGCCGTTAGTCCTTGTGGCTTATGATACTGTCTATGTGGCCCTGCTTAAGCCTCTCTCCCCACTCAGTTTCCTGCCACTGCGTTACCCACGTGGCCTCCCGAGAGCAGCCCAGCTAGCTTCAATATGGGAGCTGAGTGTTCGGTAAGTGCAAACCCCCTCCGTCCCCTAATGTGGTGATAATTCTGTGTACTTAGACTTACTGCCCGGCGCCACTGCTGATCGCTGGTCTTCTTTTGATGTCTCCTTTCGGCGGGATGGCGCGGATGCGCTCAGGACCGGCTCATATCTTTGGCGGTGCTTATCGGCTAAAAAAGCTGTTCAGCAGTACCCAATGTCGCTGTTAGTAGCAGCCCAGCAGACTTTTAGACGCTCCCCTCAGGTATGATATATTCCACCAGCCATCTACTTTGCTTAGGAAGCTGCTTTGGGGGAATTGGACTCCGGAGCTAAATCAATGTGCGGCCATTACACAGTGTGGCCAAGCCCCGCCTCCTAAACATAATTTTTATTGAAGTTTTGCACATTATAAAAATAGTGAATGTGCAATAGTAAACAGTACAAAGGTTGTCCTGTACATAAACAATAAGCAATTAAGCTTTAGTTGTATTGGTTCGTGCAAGCAGTGTCTATATATAACAGAATTTACATTATTTTTCATTGTGTCTGGTCAGTCCCCTGGGGTTATACCTGGGGAATATTTATTAATCTGTCTTTGAAAATGAAGGAGTAGGGACGCAGGTGATCAACAGGGCTGGTGGGGTACTCTTGTACCAAGGGTTATGGGGCAGGGCTGGTGGGGTGCTCTTGTACCAAGGATTGTGGTAGTTATTTAAGATGGATTCCCAATATAATTTTATATCTAGAAACATTTGGATTTTTGGGGTTCTGAAGTATCCATATTCTTCAAGTATTAAAGTGTCTTTCATGTGTGTAATCCACTCAGCTATAGATGGGGTGGTGGGTTTTTTCCAGTTCCTAGCAATTAGAGTCTTTGCAGAGTTTATGGAGAAGTGCAGTAGCCTAAGGCCGAGTTTGCATGTTTTCTGGGGCAGCAGATTTAGTAACACTGTGTATGGGTTTAGGGTGAATAAGGGTCCTAACAGGGGTTGCAGGAAGTTCTCTAGAGATGCCCAAAATGGGCTAAGCTTAGGGCAGCTCCACCCTATGTGGAGCATAGTACCTTTTTTCTATATCCCCCTACAACATCTATACGAGGAATTAGGGTTAATACGTGTTGGCGATAAGTACCATCTTGTTAGTATCTTATAGTTTAATTCTAATAGCTTAGTGTAGGTCGAAGATTTTTTTAATGCATTGGAAGATTTGTCTCCAGGTCTGGGGATCTAGTTTTTTATCAAGTTCTAAATGCCATCTATGTACGAAGGTAGGAAACTGGGTGTTTTGATCAGTGGTTAAAATTGATTTTGCTATAGCTAGGGAATGCCCTAGTGTACTATCCACTGTACATAATGTTTTAAAAGGTGTTAGGGGTGTCAGGTAAGATTGGTACATGGAGGTGTGTAAGAGTTGCTGTAGTTGTCTATATTTGAGCCATTGTGTGAAGGCTCCATTAAGTATGTCTTTCATGTCAGCTTTTGGTTTTAACTGTGGGCCATCTAGTAGTTAACAGATAGGGACTGTGTAATCTAATTCAAGCTCTGTTGGTGAGGTAATGGCATATTCCAGCCCCCCATTAGTTTGGCGTTCAGTGAAATTGGAGTAAGCGGGGATCGCAGTGTTGTAATGTACAGATTTTTGTGTGTGATTTTATCCCAAGTATTGAAGACACTTATAAAGAGGGGGAAGAGTTTAGTTGGTTCAGACCTATGGGATTTGGAGATCCAACATAGTGCTCCTACATTAGGGGCCCTAAGGATATGCAAGTCTATCGTAATCGAGGCTTTTATTTGGGAGTTTCTGTGCCAATCTAGTATCATTTGCAGTGTGGCTTTGTAGTATTTTTCAAGATTGGGGAGACCAAGCCCATCCTCTCTTTGCGGTCTATATCGAGTATTTCTATTCACCCATGGTTTTATAGGGCCCCACACATAGGAGTTTAATAGATTTTGCTCTCTGTTGAGGAATGAGGATGGGATAGTCAGAGGCATTGCCTGGAGAATAAATAATCTCTGGAAAATAGACATCTTCATGGTTTATATCCGTCCCCACCAAGAGAAGGGATGTGTTGACCATGACGTTAATTCCTTCTGAATGTTAGTGAAGAGCGTTTTATAGTTAGGGGTGAATAATTGTTGATGGTTAGGAGTGAGGCTGATATCAATGTATTTTAAAGCTTTAGGCTGACGTTTATATGGGTTTATATCAGTTAAGGTGTGAATTTCATTTTTAGTAAGGTTGATATTAAGAAATTCAGACTTTGAGTTGTTAATGTAAAAATAGGAGAGTTTGCCAAATAGGTCAAACTCTTTTTGCATGAAGTGAGGTGTGTAGGAAGTGAGCGACAACAAGATGTTGTCGGCATATA
The DNA here is from genome assembly GCA_905336975.1 of Bombina variegata variegata. Taxonomy (NCBI): domain Eukaryota; kingdom Metazoa; phylum Chordata; class Amphibia; order Anura; family Bombinatoridae; genus Bombina; species Bombina variegata. The sequence continues at coordinate 13,081 of CAJPDP010039528.1, forward strand.
GTAATATTTTAAAATAGTTATCTCCTAGGGGTATTCCTTTGATTTTTGGGATTTTGGCATATGTGAGCTGCTAGCATTTCAATGCTGAGGACAAAGAGGAGGGGTGACAATGGGCAACCCTGTCTTGTACCATTACTAATTTGAAATCTAGCAGATAGGAGGACATTTATTCTAACTTTCTGTAAAGTGAGGATCAAGAAACTCCAGTTAAGGCGATCGAAAGCCTTCTCAGCATCAGTAGATAATTGTATTGTCTTGATATTATTTGTTTTAACATATTCCTTTAGTAGGGGCTTCCTAATCGTATTGTCCCTCGCCTCTCTGCCTGGGACAAAGCCTACTTGATCCATGTGGATGAGGGATAGTAGGATATGATTTATGCGTTAAGCTAAACATTTTCCATAGATTTTTAAATCTTAGTTAAGGAGTGATATTGGCCGGAAGTTACTTTGGGAATCATGTTGCTTTCCTACTTTTGGGAGATATGTGCTTTTTTGGTTGGTGTAGGAAAAGTTTCTTGTTTATCTATAGATTGAAACAAAGTCAGTAAGTGGGGTGCTAGGATGTCGCTGTATGTTAGGTACACCTGAGCAAAGTTCGGCATTTTATAAGCATATCTTTAGCTGCAGGATAAAACAATTATACCAAACAGGTACTAATGATAATCAGTTTAAAATGTAGGTTGAAACACAATCTGTAACTGAAACAGAAACATCTATGTAGGAGGAATCAAACTGGGTGAGAAACAGGCAAACACTGTTAACAGGGTGTGGGTGTTAAAGACAGTGTAATGTCAAAAGTCATACACCATGGCAAGACTGAGTACAGCAACAAGACACAAGGTAGTTATACTGGATCATCAAGGTCTCTCCTATGTAGAAATTTCAGGGCAAACAGCAGTTTCCAGATGTGCTATCCAATTTCCTCTTAAAAAGCACTAAGAAATGGGCAACCCTGAGAAGCCTGAATGCAGTGGTCGGCCCGGGACACTTAGTGCAGAAAATGCCCAGCAATGCCATTAGCCTAAAAGGGACTCAACTATATAGGAAAACACAGGAGCTGTGGTGCAGAAAAATGGCAGCAGGTGCTCTTCTGATGAGTTAAAAATGTAAATATTTGGCTGTAGCAGGAAGCAGTTTATTCACGGAAGGGCTAGAGAGTGGTACAAGAATGATTGTGTGCAGGCAACAGGGAAGCTTGGTTGGAGGTTCCTTGCAAGTTTGAGGCAGAGTTGGAGATTTGATCCGAATTAATCAATGCTGAGAATTTCAGGCAGATAATAATCCATAACACAATACTGTCAAGGAGGCATCTGATTGGTCCCAAATTTATTTAGCAGCATGACAATGACCCCAAACATACAGGCAAAGTCATTAATAACTATCTTTTGCATAAAGAAGAACAAGGAGTACTGGAAGTGATGGAATGGCCACCACAGAGCCCTGATTTCAACATTCTCGAGTCTTTTTGGGATTACATGAAAAGACACAAGCAAGTGAGGCTTTCTACATCCACAGAAGAACTGTGGTAGTTCTCCAAGATGTTTGTAACAACCTACCTGCCAAGTTCTTTAAAAAACTATGTGCAAGTTTACCTAGGAGAAATAATCCTTTTTTAAGGCAAAGGGTGGTCACACCAAATATTTATTTTATTTAGATTTTTCTTCTGTTCTTTCACGTTGCGTTTTGCTAATTTATAAAAAAAAAAAAAATTTTTAGGGAGACATAATACACACAGAGAGAAGCGCACTATCAGGAATGAACAACCAGCTCAATAACATAACTTCTTAGCTTGTTCTATGGCGATTTACCACCTGGGTGCAGCTTCTTTTTAGCCACGTAATGCTTATTACAGAGTTGGAGTATATCAGTTTGATCTTAACTATTAAGGTCAGTCCAGCGCTGCAGTACCAGGCAATTCCTCTCTGTGCAAGGAACATAGCAACCCCAGGTGATCGTGTCAGCCTTCTTTGGGCTTTGTCAGTGAGGTGCAGCCATATTCCTCTAAGCAACCACATCTGGTTGCCCCTTTTTATTCCCTTAGGGAGACATAATACAAACAGAGAGAAGCACACTCTCAGGGACAAACCTCCAGCTTAAAGGAATATGGCTGCACCTCACTGACGACGCCCAATGAAGAGCGAAACGATTATCTGGGGTTGCCCGTGCTCCTTGTTCAGAAAGGAGTTGCCTGGTATTTTGGCCATGGACTGACCATATTAGGCGGGATCAGACTGATATACTACAGGAAAGTTCTACTCTGTCAAAGCATTCCTTCTTTACAACATTTTTTCACACCTGCCTAAAACCTTTGCTTAGTACTATATTTATTTTGTATTTTGATGTATGTCTTTTTAAACAGTATAGCTACCACACCTTTCTTAGCCTGTATTTTGAGTAGAAAATAGTTTTCCAACCAACCCTTGTTTCAGGTTGTCATGTCATGCTCCATTGCAGTTAAATGGGTCTCTTGTAGTAATGCAATTTCAGTGCATTGCAAAATCAATGCCCAGTAAAATTAGCAGCTGTAAGTAATAGCTAAATATGATATTATACACCTCAATCTGTGCCCTAAGATCACCTATCATGCTTAAATGGGCAAGTACAATAAAACATACCAGAAAGGGAAAGCCATATTGCAGTGTTCCATACCCATGTCTCACACAATGCCTTCTGCCAGACCATCACGTTCATAAAATACTTTTTTGGTTTTTTTGTTGTTGTTTTTTTAAAGAGCTTTATTGATGTGAAATGTCATTTACAAACAAAAATCAAAACATAAAAGAGCCAGTTACATTTCGTCAACAACCAGATGACACTAGGTATATTTCACATCATAANNTAATTGTACACTTCCATCAGACACCGTCCGAGTCGGAGGGAAGCTGTATGTCCATTTTCTGTTTTATCCTAAAATACATACTGACTGGGTGTAAAAGCTATAAAATAGATATAAAGGTGTCAGAAATTACTGGGTGGGAGGGAAAGGAAAGATCAGAAGTAGGA
>CAJPDP010039688.1:0-12981 GCA_905336975.1 Bombina variegata variegata
GACTAGGGGTGTTTAGACTCAGGGGTAAATGTTAGGGTGTTAGGTGTAGACATAAAAAGTATTTCCCCATAGGAATCAATGGGGCTGCATTAGGAGCTTTACGCTGCTTTTTTGCAGGTGTTTAGGTTTTTTTTCAGTCATCTCTACCCCATTGATTCCTATGGGGAAATCGTGCACAAGCACGTTTAGCCAGCTCACCGCTACCGTAGGCAGCGCTGGTATTGAGGTGAGATGTGGAGCTAAATTTTGCTCTCCGCTCACTTTTCTGCAGCTAACGCCGGGTTTGTAAAAACCTGTAATACCAGCACTGTGTGTAGGTGAGCGGTGAGCATAAACTGCTCATTAGCACCGCACCCCTGTTAACGCAAAACTCGTAATCTAGGTGTTTATTAGATGTAACATTGTTGGCGTTAATATATTAAGACTGCTTTGTGGAAATTTATAGCAGTTACACTTACATTTTGAACAGCCACTAGGGAGCCTTTATACAAAAATAGAGCGCCTGAGGCAGATTATACTTCCTGCAATTATATACTACAAAGACCACATAGCAATACAAGTTACATCTAAAACAAGTGATTTCTCATTTATCTAATAAAGGACATAGCAACAAAGTAGACTGACCAGTTTATTAAACGATACGTATACTATCATGAGGTTGTTTATTTACTTGAACATAGACGTAGATCCTCTGACTGGAGCTGTATATATAAAGAATTCCTAACATTTTACAACACGTGTAATAGATCTCGCTTTCGGACACTCTGTATTAAAACTGCTCTGTGTAAAAATACATAGATTACCTAGGGCAATCTAACTTTCATTACCTAATACAGGACTCTTAGGACAGTATATCAAAGAGATACCCTGATATAGACATATACATACAACTACTTTAGGAAATGGAACTGTTGGATTTATCTATTATATCTCGAGATTAAAGTTTTAAATAATCTTTTTAAGGAAAAATATACACAATGTTGTAACATTTTAATTTATATTGTTTGCACCAAACACAAATACAATTTGGGAACCTCCCTCGCCAGACCTCAATCTATCTCTAAGTCACAGCATTAATCTATAGGGACCAGATATATTATAGGTCTTCTATTCTGCTTACCCCATTACTACACTGACTGACCTATATTATTGTATAGTATTTAAGTCCTGGTGTAATTGTACCCAGGATATTATATGTTGATAAGCCCTTAATTTCTCTAGTTGATTTTAAAAGTACCCATTTTTAACCATACCTAATAAAGTTTAATTTTTTTTTTTATTTTGTTGATGAATACCATCCTATATTAATCACATGTATCGTGTGGGATTTCAGTGCTATTTTTGATGTGTATTTTTTTTTTGCAACTTTCTCATAGTTGTCTGCACCTTGGGTCTATTCACATTGTGTATTCGGCCAATTTTGGACCATTCTAGGCCCATCCCCACTTAATTTTATATTAAGTAGTGCCATCACTTTCTCTCCTTTTTGTAGTAGTTAGTGTAGGTGTAATCAAATGTTGGTCCCTATGGCAATATTTGAAGTGGAAACTATTTTTAATTCCAGTGAGCGCACTGTCTGCGCTGTGTAGACCACTTCTAATAGGGCCCCCCACTGCAGCAAAATGCTGACGATCGGCGATGTTGGCAATGTGGGTAGTGACATCACACTCCCATTGACTTCTATGGGAGAGAGATCACCGCTCAACCGGCATTGCTCAGACATGACCCTTTTCTTTGAATAGATTGGCCAGTAGGACAGTTTCTTGATGGTCTGTCGATGCCTTGAATATCGGAACCTAAGTATTAAGCTTTGGTTAACAAACAGATATAAGATAAAGAAGCAAGTCTGTGTACATAAAAATGATGAAGAAAAAGGATGTGCTCAGTTCTAAATATAACCCAAACCTTCACAGTTGGACTTGTTCACAACTCACACACACTGTGAACCTTATCGTCACATAAAAGTCAATTGCAATCATTAGGCACAAGAGCGCTATGTGATGGTAATTAGAAAGTGGTTCTCAATTATGACAAACAAAGTTGTTCCCAAGGCAATCCCTATGAAATAACCTGCTGCTGTGGATAGATAACTGGCTTTCTTATAGTAGCCCAAAAGGGATACTTCCCTACTCCCCTCAGCAGCGCAACAAGACGAGGATACCAACATCAACATTGAAATCTATCATTAGTACTCACGTAACTGTGTAGCAGCAAACGGACCCCTTCTAAGTGCTCTCGGCACTCTGCGGGTGGTGCTCAAGTCACTCACCGCATATTGAATAGGAGCTGTGCTTCTTGTTCACGCTGATTCATTCAGCGTCTACGTTCCATGTCTGTTGTCCGTTGGGAGGCTCGGCTCCCACGTGTTGCTCTTCCACCAATCACAAGCGCTCTTTGCCTGGTGTGTGGCGACTCCGTCTAGAATCAGCTGGTGGGTCTAGCTTAATAGAAACAAACAGGCAAAAAGTATTCAGCAATCCTTGAATAAAAAATAGCTTTTATTTCATCCATTAAAAAATGTTACAAGGAGTGATCAACATCAACAACAATGTCAGATAGTGAAAAGCCTATGCTTTTCAGTACGTAGCCTTACTCATGGCTTAATGTGCATTTCTATTCAGCTTCTTTAAAAGCAGGTAAAATAAAATCCTATTGGTGCACTTCAAACTGACATCATTACTTTAATTACCTTAAAGGTACATATTACCAGGTCTACATGATGTAATTCAACATAATGAACATACAAATGCATTGTGAATATATTACACCTTAAGTTAGTTTCTTTCTTAAATGTACATGATATTACTATCTATCTCAATGTGTGCTGCTAATAGGCAAACAATAGCAAAAAAAACTTTTTTATAGCATATGTGTGCATTAAATGTTAATTACTATATTGGACTTCACAGTTAAATTTGTAAGAATTAGGCAAAAATTCTGTTGTAGAAATAGAATAGAAAGATTTTTTGGTGTTGGTATATAAGGATAGAAAATTACATTCATAAAATAGTTTATTCCCAGTAATTAATTAAATCATATTCTGTGTTTAATCCAAAGGGAATCCTAGTCCCCAACTGGAATATTCAGTACATTTCACATTTATTGAGGATTTTATCTCTACTTCCCCCTCTTTTGGGTTTGAACACTTGTTCTATAGCCTTCCACCTGAAAGTGGTCTCACTACAGTCATGTTTTGGGGAAAAATGTTGTACCAATGGTGTCGTCGCTGTACCAATTGTAATGGAGGACAAATGTTCTCTAATGCATGACTTGATGTCACCAGTAGTGAGACCTACATATTGAACCCTACAGGATACACATGCTGTTAAGTATATGACGTATGTTGAAGTACAATTCAGACATCTCTTAATTAGATATAGTTTGTTTGTTTTCATGGATGTAAATGTATCTACAACTTCAACAAACTTACATGCTCTGCACCTAGTGTGTCCACACCTGTACATTCCAAAATGTATAAGCCAAGAACTCTGAACTGTGTTTGTAGACCTCAATACTGATGGAGATAGAATATTACCCAAGGATTCTCCACTTCTATATGAGCATCTAACTCCCTTTCCGACCAATTCAACCAGTTTGTCATCTGCAGCCAAAAGGCTAAAATGTTTATTTACTATCCTGCAGATGTGGTCATATTGGGAGTTGTAATCTGTGACAAACTTTATACCTTTAGAGTTAGTCCTCTCTCTCTGTTTAACCTGTAAAAGACTGCTACGATTCTATTTGGCTACATCATTTTTAACTCTATGGATTACTCTTGATGGGTAGCCCCTTTCTTTCAATCTTTTTGTTAAATCTTCAGTTTGCTGCGTATATAGTGTTTCTTGGGAACAATACCTTTTTAGTATAATGAAATGCCCTTTGGCTATGGCATATGGACCATGCCTAGGGTGACTGCTGCTAGCATGCAACAGTGAGTTGCCAGCTATTGGTTTACGATAGACTGTAGTATCTATCTGTCCATTTAATTTACTGTGTATAGTTATATCCAGATAGTTAATACTCTCAGTATGAAAAGAAAACGTGAATTTTAGATTATAATCATTGGTGTTGAGTGATTCCACAAATTTACCTGCTTCATTGTCCCCTCCTACCCAAATCAAAATCAAATCATCAATGAATCTCTTGTATAGCCTTATTGTTTGAAGGGATTGTTAGAAGTGTAGAGATTGGTTAGTTCCCACCAACCTAGGTAAAGATTAGCGTATGAAGGGGCAAATTTTGCCCCATCGCTGTTCCACACTTTTGCAAGTAAAAATGACCATCAAATTCGAAATAATTATAGCTAAGCAAGAAATTGGTCACTTCTAATATAAAATCTTGGAAAGGGGAAGTATAGTTTGAGAATTTCCTCAAGAAAAACTTTATTTGCCTCCATACCTAGATCATGGGGTATGGAGGAATAGAGTGCATTTATATCAATTGTAAGCCAGCTATATTCTTCCCTCCAAGTTACATGTTTAAGAATGCCCAGAAGATGTTTGGTATCTTGTAAGAAGCTTGGTAAGTTAGATACCATGGGTTGCAGAATACCATCCAACAATTGTGAGACATGTTTGGTAAAATAGCCTATGCCATTATCTATTGGTCTACCCTGTACTTGATTTAAGGTTTTGTGCACCTTAGGAAGGTGATAACAAATTGGGGTAACAGGAGACTCTACCTGTCGAAATTCAAAGGTTGACTTATCAAAGAAACTTGATTCATATCCATTATCTAAAAGTTTTACGTTCTCTCTGAAATTTAGTAATAGGGTTACCTCTCAATTTTTCATAACCTTCAATATTGTTGAGCTTTCTATGTGCCTCTGCAATATAGTCTTGTCTATTTAAAACTAGTACTGATCCTCCCTTGTCAGCAGCTTTGATTAAATTTGTTTGTTTTCCTGTAACTTACTTAAACACTAGGTATAGAAGTTTTCTGACTCTTGAGGTTCACAAGATCTGTTTCTACCCTTCTAAAGAAGGTTTCTAATATTCTTCCCCTAATCTGAATATGGTAAAATGTGGATTTGTTCTTAAAACCCGAAAAAATTGCTTGTTTTTGCAGACTCTTGGACATTTTGAGTCTCTCTCCAAAGGGTATCTAGAGATAATACATCACAATCCTCATTAAAATTCAAAGGTGGCATAGTGGGGGAGGGGGAGGAGATGTAAACCAACAGCGATACCGCCAGAGAGAGACGAGATCACAACAACAGAGACACAAACCCACCAAGAAATCAATTTATCCAGTGTCCCCTTATCTGATTTGGACAAGAAAGTCTTAGGGTATGGGTTAGGTTTTGTCCCCAACAAGTATTTTGATATATTCAGAACCATGATAGATTTGAATAGGTTTATACCCAATGCCACATTAAGAAAACATTTTGGTGAGTCAAACGTAGAATCTACTGACACTAACGATTTTGGAGAGAGAATCAAAATGTCCCAGAGTCTGCAAAAGCAAGCAATTTTTCAGGTTTCAAGAACAAATACACATTTTACCCTATTCAGAATAGGAGATGAATACTAGAAACCTTCTTTAGAAGGGTAGAAACAGATCTTGTACCTCAAGAGTCAGAAAACTACTATACCTAGTAACCTGTCCAGAAAAGAAAAGTGTGTTTAAGTAAGTTACAGGAAAACAAACAAATTGTAATCAGAGTTGTGGACAAGGGTGGATCAGTAGTAGTTTTACATAGACAGGACTATATTGCAGAGTCACATAGACAGCTCAACAATATTGAAGGTTATGAAAAATTGAGAGTTAACCCTATTACTAAATTTCAGAGAGAACTAAAAAAACCTTTCAGATAATGGATATGAATCAGGTTTCTTTGATAAGTCAACCTTTAAATTGCTACAGGTAGAGTCTCCTGTTACCCCAATTTTTCATCATCTTCCTAAGGTTCACAAAACCTTAAATCAAGAACAGGGTAGACCGATAGTTAGTGGCATAGGCTCTTTTACAGAACATGTCTCACAATGGTTGGATGGTATTCTGCAACCCATGGTATCTGACTTACCAAGTTTCTTACAAGATAACAAACATCTTCTGGGCATTCTTCAACATGAAACTTGGAGGGAAGAATATAGCTGGCTTACAATTGATGTAACTGCACTCTATTCCTCCATACCCCGTGATCGAGGTATGGAGGCAATAAAGTTTTTCTTGAGGAAATTCTCAAACTATACTTCCCCTTTCCAAGATTTTATGTTAGAAGCGACCAATTACTTGCTTAGCCATAATTATTTCAAATTTGATGGTGAATTTTACTTGCAAAAGTGTGGAACAGAGATGGCGGCAACATTTACCCCCTCATACGCTAATCTTTACCTAGGTTGGTGGGAACTAACCAATCTCTACAATTCTAACTCCCTTCAAACAGAATATAAGGCTATACAAGAGATTCATTAATGATTTGATTTTGATTTGGGTAGGAGAGGACAATGAAACTGGTAAACTTGTGGAATGGATTACCACCAATTATTATAATGTAAAAGTCATGTTTTATTTTCATACTGAGAGTATTGACTATCTGGATATACACAGTAAATTAAATGGACAGATAGAAACAACAGTCTATTGTAAACCAATAGCTTGCAACTTACTGTTGCATGCTAGCAGCAGTCACCCTAGGCATGTGCCATATGCCATAGCCAAATGGCAATTCATTAGACTAAAAAGGAATTATTCCCAAGAAACACTATATATGCAGCAAACTGAAGATTTAACAAAAAGATTGAAAGAAAGTGGCTACCCATCAAGAGTAATCCATAGAGCTAAAAATGAGGTAGCCATATTGGATCGTAGCAGTCTTTTACAGGTTAAACAAAGAGAGAGGACTACCTCTAAAGGTATAACGTTTGACACAGATTACAGCTCCCAATATGACCACATCTGCAGGATAGTAAAGAAACATTTTAGTCTTTTGAATGCAGATGACAAACTGGTTGGATTGGTTGAAAAGGGAGTTAGATGCTCATATAGAAGGAGAGAATCATTGGGTAATATTTTATCTCCATCAGTATTGAGGTCTACAAACACAGCTCAGAGTTCTTGGCTTACACATTGTGGAATGTACAGGTATGGACACACTAGGTGCAGAGCATGTGAGTTTGTTGAAGTTGGAGATACATTTACATCCATGAAAACAAACAAAATATATCCAATTAAGAGATGTCTGAATTGCACTTCAACATACGTAATATACTTAGCAACATGTGTATCCTGTAAGCGAATATGTAGGTCTCACTACTCGTGACATCAAGTCACGCATTAGAGAACATTTGTCCTCCATTACAATTGGTACAGAGACCACACCTTTGGTGCAACATTTTTCCCCAAAACATGACTGTAGTGAGACCACTTTCAGGTGGAAGGCTATAGAACAAGTGTTCAAACCCAAAAGAGGGGGAAGTAGAGACAAAATCCTCAATAAACGTGAAATGTATTGGATATTCCAGTTTGGGACTAGGATTCCCTTTGGATTAAATACAGAATATGATTTAATTAATTACTGGGAATAAACTATTTTATGAATGCAATTTTCTATCTTTATATACCAACACTAAAACATCTTCCTATTCTATTTCCACAACAGAATTTTTGCCTAAATTATTGTCCAAATGCAAATTGATGATTGTTCCATCTCCATTATGTAAATATTGTATATCGTCTCTTGTTATGTTTTTACAAATTTAACTCTGAAGTCCAATATAGTAACTACCATTTAATGCCCACATATGCTATAGAAATATGTTTTTTGCTATATTTTGCCTATTAACAGCACACATTGATATAAATAGTAATACCATACACATTTAAGAAATAAACTAACTTAAGGTGTAATATATTCACAATGCATTTGTATGTTCATTATGTGGAAATATATCATGCAGACCCGGTAATATGTACCTTTAAGATAATTAAGGTAATGATGTCAGTTTGAAGTGCACCAATAGGATTTGATATCACTTGCTTTTAAAAGAGGCTGAATAGACATGCACATTAAGCCATGATTACGGCTATGTGCTGAAACGCGTAGGCTTTTCACAACCTGACCACGTTGTTGATGTTGATCACTCCTTGTAACATTTTTTTTAATGGATAAAATAAAACTAATTTTTACTCAAGGATCGCTCGATACTTTTCGCTGGTTTGTACATAATAATGATAACATAATGAAATCTGATATTTCCTGCAAACTCAACCCATTTCAATAGGCTGTGGTTTAAAAGCACAAAACCAGCTAATTCATTTAAACAAATAAACCTGAAAATGCAAATTCTCATACATTTTATACTCTGCAGCTGAGCTGGTATAACAAGTGATTAAACAATTTTACAGTGTACTGTCCCTTTAATCTTTCAGACATCTCTGTTTTCCTTTCTTGCTGTATTTTACTTTTGTTCACTGCACTATGAGGGGATTAGCACCAGGACAGGCAGTGCAAGATACGCACAGATGTGCATCCTTTGCCGAATGGTTCACTGGGAGGTGATTGCAGGGACTGAAGGAAATTCATTAGTATCTCATTGTTTCTCTTATGTCGCTGCTGCCCAGACAGAAAATTAAACCCTGAATAATCCTCCAAACTGCTGTTACTTTCTTCCTTTTGACTTATTTTTAAGTATTTTATATTACTTCCTGTATAGCATGTTGTTCAGCAATTTCCTTTTAATATATTGTACACCATAGCTGCAAGTCACACTATGAGATAGTGTGACACATTATTTGTGATCTGTTCTCCAGATCACACTGACTTAATAAAATCAAACTTTGAACTAAAAATATCAGCTCTGTGCAGGCATTAAAAAATCTCCAAGGTTGTTACTTATATAATTTATAAATGGAAGTAACATAATTGGTTAAGCTACTGGTGGTGCACAGAACTGTAATTTCTAAAGCGCTATGTTATATTTAAATATGGTTTGGGATTATGCTAGAAAGATACAAATAATGCACATCAGTGTGCAAATAAACTAAATCATCAAGAATTCATTAGGGAATAAAATGTTTTATAACAAGTTGAAAGTGAACGCAATCACGTGAGTGCAATCATGATTTACAGTAGAATCATTACAGCGATTCAGAGCTGTGGTTAACTGTTTGGCAAAAATAAAAAAAACGCTTAAAAAATACATTACAAAGTACACTTACACTCATAACAACACTATCTAATAATACATATTTTAAAAAATATTGCACACAAAAGTTTTAAGGGCTCAAACATATGAGATCTCGGGTGTTAGAAAAAAAAGCAGCCAAAAGGCTTTAACATAGAGATGTATACATATACATGTCTAATGAGTGTAAAGCTTTAGTGGCTATAAAACAATGGGGGCTGCCATGTTGTAACGTAGGTTACCTTCTCTGCTGTGGCCAATTAGAGACAGTAAAAAATAGGTCACTAGAGTGTGCAGCCAATGGCTGTGTGGACTATAACAGTGTTTTGCACAATTTCAGAATGGAATTACAGGAAAAGGGGACACAATATATAATGAAAGTATATAGAAAACTTTTATGTATATATAAAATTTATCATTGTATATTACCATCTCAAAGTGTTTAATGTCCCTTTAAGGGCTAGATTACAAGTTGAGAGTTAACAGTTATACACGAGCGAAAAGGGGTTTATTGCAAGTGTTTGCACAGGGTTTTTCTCTCATATTAGTAGTTGAAAGTAAACGCAATTGAAGTTAACACACATCAAATTAGCGAGACCTCTGAGCTATGGTTAACTGTTTTGCATAAAAATAAGTATTACACATCACAAATACATTACAAAGTACAGTTACTCTTATTATAACACCATCTAATAAAAAATATTTAAAAAAAATATTGCACAAAAAAGTGATATGAGGTCTCAGGTGTTAGAAAAAAAGGCAGGCAAAGGGCTTTAATAAAGATATAGATACATACATATACATGTCTAAAGATGGATATATATATATGTATATGTTTGTACGTATGTATGTATATGTGTATATAGGTATTTACAGACAGATATACACATATAAACACATAAATACATATTTAAAATAGCAACCAGCTTCCAGGGAATATTTAAACATGCCCAAGAGTAAAAGCGACTCGATTGAAAAACATTACTAAAAGGAAACCTTTTTGCACGGAGCTCTAAAAACTAAATATTCAAAGCAAAAGACACTATCAATGTAGAACTTATCCAGCACAACCTCATATAAGGGCAAATCCAAATTAACCATCCACACAAAAAGAGAGTTAACCCAAAATCCTACAATAAAGTATAATTTAATCATACAAAAGGTATGATACATAATATTAAACATAAATACCAATAGTGAGCAAAACAAAGATTGTGATGATAAATTATCCCAAACAATTTCTTCAGGGTAGCCCACTCAAATAAACAAAATTGTATCCACAGGACGGTAAGTAGGACTTTTAATGTAATTCAAACTTTCAAGCTCGGTAGCTACTGGTGATCACCAAAAGTTCCAGATTCCTCATATTTATGGGCAAAAAAGTAACCAATTAAGATGGAAAACAGTTTAAAATGAAGGGTCATATTGACTGTAAAAGTATTGGAGTAATATATATGGTTACATGCACTTGTCCGAAATTCTACATTCAACTTACAGAGAGCTTCATGAAAGAATACAAGAACATAGGAGGGATATTATTAATAAAATCATAAAAAGCAGAGGAGTAGCTAGACACTTCATGGAATGTCACAATAGAAGTGATAAGGACCTACGTTGGATAGGTTTAGAATTGATAGATTTGAAGTCTAGAGGAGGAGACATTGACAAACTGCTGTTAAAAGCCGAGTGTAAATGGATTCATTGCAACCACTAGGTCTGAATGAAGAAATTAATTTTGCACCATTCCTTTTAGATTAATATCTAAATCTTTAACACTGTGTAAGTTCCTCTGCTGTCTACGTCATAATTCACTAATGTTATATATCTTTTGACTCCAAATTGTGTGTCATAAAATAAACCTGCTAAGTAATTTGTGAAAGACTGGTGCATTATATATCCACAGTTGACATTGAAAATTAACAATGGAGGGAGCACCCTTATGGCCACAATTATGTTATTATATTATATATTTATTGTGTGTTGAGCCAACATTCGTTAATGCTAGTTTTGTGACTCCAAATAGTGTGTCATAAACTAAGCTTGCCAAATAATTTGTGAAACATTGTCGTCACTGAAAAGAAATTATTTATATTGTTTGTTGTTTCAAAATCCATGATTGATACTCTTTTACTCCAAATAGTGTGTCATAAAACAACATAAGGTTACTAAATTCTTTGTGAAAAAGTGTTGGAATGCACATCCATTCTATTAAAGGGTGTAGAAATTCAAGTAGAAAAATACTCTAACTCCAAATAGTGTGTCATAAAATAAGCGTTAAATTATCTGTGAAAAAGTGATGGATTATATATCCACCATATTAAATGTATAAATTGAAGGATTAAAATTAATTATTAAAATTCAATCCCCACTCTCTCTAACAAATTAGGGTATGTGCATACGATGTTAGTACACTTATGATGATGGTTAAGTATAAATGTATTTACATTTTTGTTTGAATTTATGTAAGTGTTAATGTTTGTCCAATTTACCGTTACCATTTGGATTATACGTATAAAGACTGTCTTACACATCAATGAAACATGACGTTTGAGAAAGCCCAAATGGACTGAGAAGGGTGAAATGGTGTGCTGCTAAACCATGCCCCTTTTGTTTTGTGTGGCGTGTATCTAACCGTATGGAGACGTAAGGACTATCCGGTGAATAAGCCACAGGATTTCAAGTGAGCTCGGTCTATACAGTAGTGAATGGTATTTGCACTTTGAGTGAATGGTATTTGCACTTTGAACTTCTGAATACAGCAACTACAATCCAGTGAGTGGATATAAGGAGAAAACACTGGGAGGATCTATTGCCGGCAAATTAATTGAGACCGGGTTTTGAAACACGCTCTGTTGTTATGCTGATTAACCCCCGGGATTATCACTCTAGGAGGATTAGCTGTTATAAGTGTGTCAATTGCTACATTTAGAGAAATTTGTAGCTATGCCCATAAATATAGGTGAATTTGGAACTTTTGGTGATCATCGGTCGCTGCCGAGCTTGAAAATTTGAATTACATTGAAAGTCTTGATTTACCGTCCTGTGGATACCATTTTGTTTATTTGAGAAATTGCTTGGGACTCTATAAAAAGCTTGAATAATTTATCTTAATTATCTTTATTTTGCCCACTATTGATCTTTATGACTGATATTATGTATCATATCTTTTGTATGATTAAATTATACCTTATTGCAGGATTTTGGGTTTACTATCTTTTTGTGTGTATGGTTAATTTGGATTTGCCCTTATATGAGGTTGTGTTGGATAAGTTCTACTTTGATAGACAGTGTCTTTTGCTTTGAACATAAATGTAGGGACGAAACTACCATTAGTGCAGCAGGTGCAGTGGCACCAGGGCCCAAGGTCTTGGGGGGCCCATAGCTGCCAGTCTATAATAGGTATGTGCAGAATATGTTCAATCCTAATGTAGGGAAGACTTTAATTTGTGCAGGTTGGTGCTTATCTATCTTCTAAATCATTATAAAGAGCAGCATGTAAATTATTAATGTTACTAATGAATTACCTTTGGGGGGCCCAAATAATATTTTACACCATGGCCCTCTGTTGAGTAGGTCCACCACTGCATAAATACATATGTATACATATATAGACATAAATAGAAGTGCATTGGAGCCCTTCAAGCTAAGTAGATGAAAGCATGTAAAATCATATTTATGCAATATTCATTTTTAATAAAGGTTTTTTTTATACAGTTTTTTTGCTCCATTGACTTCTATGGGGGAATACGTTATCGCCCGAGTTCAGCTTTTTGCGCTCATCGGGTTAGTGCGCAAGCAAAAATAGTTTACTTTCAGCTTGTAATACATGCACACAATAAGCTTACTTCTAGCG
>CAJPDP010039707.1:0-15851 GCA_905336975.1 Bombina variegata variegata
GGAGCCGAACAAAGATGGAGCTGTAAGCTAGGAGCTCCGCGATATACTGCTTAAGTTTGAAGCTTTGAGGGGCAAGAGAAGTCTCAAAACTGATTGTGAGGGACATCAAAAGTGAGGTGATCATTCACTATGCACACTGAGAGCTGAGCCAGACACCTCGGTAGCGCACTGATCAGATATGCAGCGGAGGGTGTGGGGAGCCGGTCGCCATCTTGGCCACGAGGGACAGCCGTAAACATGCAGCAGAAACTGTTAGACACACCGGCTAAAGCAGATGAGAGGTTGGCGAACTCACCAAACCAGACATAAGGATACGGTCTGGCATATAGTAAGCCGCAATAGGCCTCCTAGGTCACGACTTTTAGTGACAAAATGTAAAGGGGTTGAGGAAAAAGGTTTAAAAGGAACAACAGCTTGCGGTAAACATTGTAGAAGGCTCTATATTGCCAAGAAGCTATGCACCCAATAGTGCTAAATGGGATCCTATATGTGAAAGATGCGCAAATGTTATAAGCAGAAACCCCATTTCGCAGACATATAAGAACCCTATTACACATGTTGAAAGCAGCGATATGTTTGGCTGGAAGCCAGGCCTTATCGTCAAACCCCATGCTATAAAAACCACAATGCAATTATAAGAAGCGGTAGCAAAAACCGTCTGCAATAATATATATATATATATATGAATAAGAGAATTTCTAAGGCTACTTGAGTATATTAAGAATGCTGTGCAAAACCACATTACAATAGAGCGGTGAACTATATCTGATAAAACAAAAGACTGTAATCCTAACTGGAGTGCCTGTATACTTTTACTATTCTGAAGGCTAGACTTCATATAGAAATTTAAACTGCAAAGAAATTTGTTCAAAGGGCCTCTTGAAAGCAGGGCAATCTAACAGTGAGTGTTTTTCAGGAGGCATATTATACACAACTGTGTAACCATATATCTGCAACTCAACAGTATTCAGAGACAAATCAAACAAAATCAGCACGCATACTCCTGGTTGTTACTATAGTCAAAAACTGACATACACAAGATTGAGGGAAGAACTAGGGTGACGAAAAGAAAGGCCAAACCATGAGACTCCCTTAATACAGACTTTTTCAGGATTCGTTGTATATGATTCACACTTGCAGAGTGTGGAAAGGTGAGAAAATACCCTTTTTCTCCATTAGGTCATTTTCAGCCATGAGGCTGAGACGTATTGGTACGTAAAAAGAAGGTATAACTTCAAGAATCCTAACTAAGTAGGACTTTAGAAAGAGACTTAACAGAAGGGACCAATGTTCTACATACAAAATATCTTGGCATAAATAGCCGAGGATAAGAACTGATCAGATTAGGTTCATTAATAATCTGCTCATAAAAGTAACGTAAAAGACTTTTCTTTATTTAATCTCAGCTGACTAGCAGTAGGGGCGTAAAGTACTCAGGGACTGTTGTTTTCATTAGTGGGGGGGGGGGAGGGGAGGGTTTTTTTTTCTTTTCTTAGACTATGTTCTACACCACCTGTTAAAATTGTTGCTGTTCGATAAAAACTGTTTTTTTACACCTGTTTCTATCTTATGTTACTGTTCTGCCTGTGCTTGTGGTCGGATCAAAAAATGAAGCACACATAAGCAACTTCTTTGGATGGATGTTTGGATCATGCAGACGGACCCGGGGGGGGAGCCCCTAACTCAGGTATGTAGATAATGACTGGGGACATAAGACTAATTTCACACAATGCAAGAGGCCTTAATTCGGACCTTAAGCGTAGAATGGCCTTGGGCCAATACTCAAAATATTGGTCAAAATGCTATACCCAACATTACCACTCTACAACAGAAAAGAAAAAAAGGGGAGTATCAATCTTGATACATCAATCTTTAGGGTTTGTAATGGAACATATAGTCAAAGACCCAGAAGGAAGATTTCTAATACTGCAGGGAAGGTTACGTGATAAACAAATCGTTTTATGTAACATATATGCACCAAACGATACACAGACCTCCTTTTTTGCCCATATCGCTCACATATTCACCCAATGGTCACAGGCTAGGATATTGTTAGGTGGGGACTTTAATATATCGATGTATGCTCACCAAGATACAAACAACCGGAAGTTAACCCAGAAACAATTGAGACACAACTCCTTGGTTAAAAAAATTAAAGAGATCTTCCTATCCCATAATTTGATAGACTCCTGGGACACTTTGTACGGCAAAACCACTGACTATACTTACTACTCTCATGCACACAAGACTTACTCCAAGTTAGACTATAGCTACCTGAGTCAGATTTGGATCCCAGATTTAATGACTTCTACACTACACGCATGTGCATGGTCGGATCACTCTATAGTACAGGTTAATATTAAAGAAACATTCCACACTAGCGCGACACGTTCTTGGAATTATGACCCTTTTGTATTACAAAGTCCAGGCATACACAGCTCTATGACTCAAGCATTAACGGAGTACTGGGAATTAAACACAGGTACCACTTCTAACCTGATTAGCGCTTGGGCAGCACACAAACCATTCATCAGAGGATTGCTCATTAAAGAAAAATCAGCCCTTACTAAAGCCAACAGACACATAATCGACTCTCTCCAAACCCAGATAGACAACCTTACTAAATTACACCAACAAAATCTATAGACAGAAGTCTTCCAAGAGCTAGAAACTAAAAGATCAGAATTAGCAACTATTATGAACAAAGAATCCTTAAGAGCAGCTCATAGACTGAGGTCACAGTACTTCCTATACTCCAATAAGCCAGATAAATACTTGGCGCACAAGCTAAGAGAGAAAACTAAATCTTTTACAATACCATATCTACAAAGAACGGATGGTACATGCACCTCAAACCCCCAAGAGATAGCTGACAGTTTCGCACAATATTATGCCCACCTATACGATGGGGAAAAACAACACATAACGACCACACAAAAAAATGATTACACAAATTTTTAGATAATGCTGCACTCAAACCCATAGATAAAAGCATTAGGGAGGAGATGAATACAAATGTGTCTACCAGGGAGGTACTTGTGGCCATTAAGGAATTAAAACCAGGAAAAGCAGCAGGCCCAGATGGGTTTCCAGGAGAGTATTACCAACTTTTTAAATCAACACTAATTCCACATGTAGTGACATTTTGTAATGACATCTTGCAGGGTAGACAAATCCCAAAAGAAATTTTACAAGCTAAAATCGTGGTAATCCCTAAGCCAGGTAAAAATCCAAAATTATGCCAAAGTTACAGACCCATATCTCTAATCAACCAAGACATAAAGATTTTCACTAAAATTCTAGCAAACCGACTTAAAACACACCTTCCTGACCTGATCTATCCGGATCAGGTGGGATTTAACATAGAGAGGGAAGCCCCAGATAATACAAGGCGCATGATTTCCCTGGTGGACTATATTCATAGAACACGAACGCCTTCTCTGGTCCTATCTCTGGATGCGGAGAAGGCGTTCGACAGGGTAGATTGGGACTTCATGTTTGAAGTACTAAATAGGAGAGGGTTTCAAGGCCCATTTGTTAAGGCTATCAAAAGCATATATTCTCATCCCACAGCACATATCAGAGCGGCAGGCTACCAGTCCCAAATAATTGACATAAGGAACGGCACAAGGCAAGGCTGCCCATTATCGCCACTTCTATTTGCACTATGTATAGAGCCATTAGCGGCAACAATCCGTCAATCTCCAGGGGTCCATGGGGTCAGGGTGCGAGGAGAGGAATTTAAGATATCTCTGTTTGCGGACGATGTTCTGCTTACCCTGACCAAGCCACTGACGTCTTTGACACACCTATACCAAATAATACAAGACTACTCTGCTGTCTCAGGGTACAAGGTTAACTTGGATAAAAGCGAGGCTCTACCTATAGCACTCCCAAACCATACCAAAAAACTAATTGACATCAACTTTGCATTTAAATGGGTAAAGGAATCACTTAAATATTTAGGACTACTATATTTATTTAGGGCCCTACCGATTAAAATTCCGCTGAAGGAACTTAATAAAATGCAATCGGACCTGATTAACTTTATAAGGGGAAACAAGAAGGCCAGGATTCCATCCCACACACTATTACAACACAAACAGCTAGGTGGGGTAGGGGTTCCAAACTTATTAAACTATTATCAGGCGGCGAGATTAGCGCAGACCACTCTAATGGGTAAAAGACCAAACGATTTGATGTGGGTGCGAGTGGAGACTTTGATGACAGGTTATAAATACCCGGATGATATACTATGGGAACAACCAGGACAAATTTCTAAAATGATACAGTCCTCGAAACTGACAGGTGAGATGATGGCGTTGTGGAATACGATGTCAGCATCTTTAAAGATACTCCCGACAGACTCAGTGATGAGACCGATTAGGACACTTATCAACGAAGACTTTCGTGGACCGATCAGGAAGTGGGAAAACAAGGGGCTTTACAGGGTGGCCGATTTTTTACATAAAGGTAGAATTGCCACATTCCAACAGATTCAGGAAAAAATATTCCCAGAAAAACTTCATTGGTTTTTGTATTTACAGATAGCATCAACAATAGCAGAATTCACATCACGGAATCAAAGACAGAATTTAACACCACTAGAGAGATTCTCTAGTTCCAGTCTTAGACATAAAAAACTTATCTCTCACATATATATAATAATACAGTCAGCCAAGAACTCTTCTAAAACTCCTCTAATGGAGAAATGGGAACGGGACACGGGCACGATAAAGTCAAGGGAGGAGTGGGAGGCAATTTTTCAGACAGCAGGGAAGGGCCTGCTGAGTGCAGACTTCAGGGAAAACCTATAAACACATGTGGTGGGACTGCCCACAGGTGAAACAGGTGTGGGACAAACTATCTAGGTTGTTGAGTGAGGTACTGTCTGAGAATATAAACCTGACAATGTCCCAAGTACTGTTAAACGAACGAGTCAAACCATTTAACAAAGCTATAAACACACTCATACGAATTTTATGTACTGCAACTAGAATATGTGTAGCCAGATATTGGAAAACAGGGACACCTACTTGGGGAGAGGTAATGGAAAAAATTAAAACCATATATAAAATGTCTGAGACAGCATCTTTCATACAAGCCAACCATGATCAATTTCTGAAGGTGTGGGACTATTGGATCCTGAAGGGATACTGATATAATACGCATATAAAAACATGAGGCCCAGACAAAATATACACGGACAGTTGACAACAACTACAAAGACACAGGAGACATTGACTGTTCGGACTGTTCCGTGAACAGCTTGGGAGGGGCTCCCTCCTTGGATCCGTTACTGTTCAAGTTTTATTTTATTGGGTTTTTTTTATGGTTACAAGAAAAAAATGTTTGAGAGATACAGAAGGGGGAAGATGAATATTGGACTATAGAAATGTTCTGTTTATATGCTGTTCATTCTTCTCTCTTGTTAAAAACATACCTGAGCATGCAGAGACACCGAAAAACAGACCACGGTTAGCTGGTCTATAAAACACTCTTGATTGTATCTGAGAGATCTCCCTTATATGTATATTATGTGATGTAACCTTTGTGTATTCTGCAATAAAAATTATTTCAACTAAATATTAGAGTTTTCACTAATATACTTGCAAATAGATAAAGTGGTTCTACAGTTGAACAACCAAGAGATCTCATGAAAGGGAGATAAAGCCCAGATAATACTAGGTGTTTGATTGATATGATCGCCTATGTTTTGCTAGAAGAATGAAGTTCCCTATGAAGGGCTATATTGTGATAGTGCAGGGAGAGCCGAATTTACAGCCCATGTGCCTGTAGGCACCAAAATCTGAAGCACTCCCCGCTCACCTTTTTGCCAGAGACCTCAACTTAGATCCGCAGGCAGTGAAATAACAGCACCAGGCATGTGCAGCGGCTATCTTTGATAAGGTTGCCGCAAGCATTGCGCATACAGGGGGGGGGGGAAGCCGGATGTATTATTTGCTGCGACCTTAACATACAGTAGATGGTCGCTGCACATTTACAGTGCTGTTATTTCACTGCGGATGGCCATCTTAGTTAAGGTCATCCACTTACCGGTATTAATAATAGACAGAGACAGGTGCAAAGAATAACACACAATTTGGTGTTACAAGTGGATGGTTAGAAATGTTAACAAGATCATATTAACGCTTCTGAAACTTTTTTAGCGGGCCCTGTACTTTTAATGGAAAGTGCAAGAAGAACTATAAGCATGCCCACTGCACTTGTATTACAAGTGTTGAGTTAAGTGTTGTGCTTAAGCGCAATCCAAAATTAATTATTATTAATAGTATACAGAGCTACATGAAGAATTCCACTACTTGCAAACCATTAGCTTGGTTTACCCTTGGCTAAGTGCACCATTGGCTTAATGGTTGAGAGTTAGTTTATTTTGTGAAGGATTAAGTGCACCCGCACTTTAGTGTTAGCACGCCCTAGACTGTACCTCAGTCAACAAAAATAACTTTGAACACAAAAAATTGAAGCACCATTGATTACCTCTGAGACGTTAACATACAATAGCGCTAACATTTTTGTACTCCACTTGTATTCTAGGACATAATGCATAATAAAAAATACTTTGCAATGCATTTTGCCTATTTTTCCTAAAAAGTATCTCCCAAGTTTGCATTTTTTCAAATTCCCTAGAGGTTGAGGTGTTTACTTCACACTTTAGAAGCTTAACCCTGCTTCATTCCTAAATTCACAGTGCTTTTTGGGTACCGTCAGTGTACTTGGTGACTAATGTGTCCATAATTGTACACAGCAGAGGAGGAAAAAAAGAACAATACTCAAAAGGTTTTTTTTCAAAGTGTTATCATAGGAATGCAAACCAATACAAATTTTGCTAAGAAAAATTCAGTTTAAATGATTTTAAAACCTATTTTTGTTATTCAGGTTATGTGCAGTGTAATTCTTTACTGTGATGACTGGTGATATATGTTATGCATATAAAACAGTTTCACAAAAGAGGGGACAGTTGGTTCTTTATGAAGGCATTGCCTATATGACAGTATACAGTTTGGTCCATAAGTATTTAGACATTGATATTTAGCTTGGAGTTTAAGTTATAGAATGAATTTGTGCTTAAAGAACATACTGTCAGCTTTAATCTGAGGTTATTTACATCCATATTGGGCAAATGGTATAGGAATTTGAGCCATGTATGGGCTGTTCACCAATTATTATTAACAACAAAGCAGTTAAAAGGTCTGAAGCTGATTCCAAATGTGGAATTTACATTTAAAAGCTGTTGCTGTGAACTCACAATATGAGGCCCAAATAGTTATCCAACGCAAATAAAGCAGACCATCATTAGGCTGAATAAAAACAAAAAAAACCCATCAGAGAGATAGCAGATATATTAGCAGTGGTCAAATAAACAAGCTGGGGCATTCTTAAAAAAAAATAATGCATTAGTGAACTCAGCAACACCAAAATGCCTGGATGACCACAGAAGACAGCTGCTATGATTGATTTCCTTAGTGAAGAAAAACCCCTTCTAAACATCTAGCCAAGTCCACACTTTCCAGGAGGCAGGCATATCATTGTCTAAGTCTACAATCAAGAGAAGACTTCATAAAAGTAAACAAAGAGGGTTTACCACAAGGTGCAAACCATTGGTAAGTCTCAAAAATAGGAAGGCCAGATTATACTTTGGCAGAAAACATATAGAAAAGCTGGCCCTGTTCTGAAACAATATTCTTTAGAAAGATAAAACTAAGATCAACCTGTACCAGGATGATAGAAAGAGAAGTGTGAAACATGATGGAGGTAGTGTTACGGCATGGGTATATACTTCGGGCAATGTAACTAAGTCATTAGTGTTTATTGATTATGTGACTGGTGACAGTTACAGAATCATCAGGATGAATTATGAAGTGTATAGGGCTTTACTATTTGCTCAGATTCAGCCAAATGCACCAAAACTGATAGGACAGCACTTCACAGTACAGTTGGACAATTACCAAAAACATACTGTGATACTGTGAAAGCAACCAAAGAGCTTTTCAAGACAACAATGTGACCTCAACCCAATTAAACATGCATTTCACCTAATGAAGACAAAACTGCTGACAGAAAGACCTACAAGTAAGCACCAACTTAACACAGCTGCAGGGCCGGCCTTAGGGCAAGTCAGGCGAGGCGGCCGCCTAGGACTCCGCGACCAGGGGGCCCCGCATTGTTGCTAACTAATGCTGCAATTCTTTTTAACTTTTTTTTTTTTGAATCAATATTTTTTTATTGGGTTTTGTATGCAAAATATTACATCCAACCGTTCAAGACAAAAAACAGCATCAAAAACTTTACATATAATGATGGATTACAAAAATAAATAAGCTTCAAGTTGTCCCAATCATTTTAACAAAATTATATCCAGTAACTAGTTCCCAAGTGTATTGTCTAGTATTTGCACCTTAATATGGAGAGAGAAAAAGAAAAGAAAATAAGAAGGGAAAGTAGGTAAAGTGGTTTTACAGGTCTCATTATTAGACTCAGCTAATCCTATACTATTAAGCGCCTAATGTTACTCCTCTATAAAAGAGGAAAAAGGTTAATCCAGGGAAGTAAATACTTTTAATATTAATATCAATTGATTAGTATACCTTCAGCCAGGTACAGTCTGATCTAGGTTAGCAAGACCCTGCTCCCAAATGAAAAGCACATCTGTGATAGAGTTATGTTTTAGAATATGCTCTACTTCAGATATCCATTGTGCATGAGTAGGAACCATCAGAGTTTTCCAAAGTCTTGGTATTAGTCTTTTCGCGGAGATAAGCATCAATTGGAGTAGTTTTGTGCGATATGCACAGTGTATTGGCGGGGTGATGTTAAGTAGGATAAGCTTAGGACTAAGGGTTATGCTCATGCCCACTATCTTATTAATGCTGTGTTCTATTTGTGTCCAAAAGCTGGATACAAGAGGACAATCCTACCAAATATGTGGTATGGTTCCTATCCCCCCACAGCGCCTCCAGCAGGCTGAAGAAGCTGTAGGGTAAATGTATCTAAGACATTGCGGTGTCAGGTACCACTGAGCTAGTATTTTGTAATTCATTTCTGAAATTATTAAAGAAGTAGAGGCAGAATGTGTCATTTTGAAGCAAAGCTTCCAGTCCTCCACCGCAACCTCCTCTGGCAACTCCATATTCCACCTCATTATATAAGTAGGCCGGTGTGTCGGAAAAGACCCTCTAAGCAATTTATATACTAATGAAAGATGTAATCTTTTAATCTCTGGGTTTACACATATCCGTTCAAAGGTCGTTAGCGGTCTAGAGATGTTACTTTTATGTGTGCTGTTGTAAAGTGCATGTCGTATCTGTAGGTATGAAAACCATTTCTGGAAAGGTGGGCCCAACTCGTCAATTAATACTGTTCTATCTTTGATCTTACCTGAGTCAAATAGTAAGTACATAGGTAAATTGCTTAAGTGTTCCATGTTAGCCTTAGTTTCAAATGGAAAATTTTGAAAAAAAATCTGGTTACCTAATAAGGGAGTGAGAGGTGAGATTGAGGAAGAGATTCCTGTATTGTGTGCAATCACCTGGTCCCACACATCCAGAGTAGCCTTAATGTAATTGTTTTGGTATGCCGGGGCGGTCTATGATTTTTAGGTAGCCAAGCTATATCTCTCATACAATTAACCTGCAGGAGAGAGCTTTCAACTTGTATCCACAAGTTGGCCGTACAGGCGTGGGACCAAGAGATCACTCTAGCTAAATGGACAGCTTTATAGTAGTTTGCAAGGTTTGGAACATTTAGTCCTCCATCTGCCTTATGTAAGTATAGTGTATACTGAGACACCCTAGGTTTCTTGTAAGACCAGATGAACGAGTTAAACATTTTCTGCTGGGTTCTTAGATATGCGTTGGGCAGGGACATCGGCAGTGTTCGGAAAAGGAACAGGTATTTTGGGACCAGCATCATTTTTACTGTATTTATCCTTCCCATCCACGACAGGTGTCCCTGCTTGTGCCACCCCTCAAGTAAAGCCTTCGCCGAGCTCTGGAGACTAATATAATTAGCTCGGAATAAGTCTTGGTAATTATGTGGAATCGTTAGGCCAAGGTATTTAATCTTATCTGTTATCTGTAATGCTGTATGATACTTTATGAAGTCAATATCTTGTTGGGATGTATTTAGTAGTAGTATCCCAGACTTCACCATGTTGATGGAGAAGTTAGAAACTTGTCCATAGGCTTCTAGAGTCTGTGTTAAAGCTGGTAGCATTGAAGAGGGTGATTGAAGAGTAAAGATTATATCGTCTGCGAACAGCAGACATTTTTGGTATATATGATTATATTGTGAGCCTAATATATCTTTATTTTCTCTAATTTTAATAGCCAGAATTTCAATGGCGATGGCAAACAGTAACGGCGACAGTGGGCAACCCTGGCGGGTACCATTGGTTATAGAAAATTATTGTGAGATCGTCCCATTTACGCGAACTCTAGCCTGTGGACCCGAGTATAATGCCTGGACTCTAGCCACAAAGGCTTTTGAGAAGCCAAACTTTGATAGGGCCCCCCACATAAAATGCCAGCTGACCCTGTCAAAAGCCTTCTCAGCATCAGTCGATAGATGCGTCAAAGGCGTTTTATTGTTATATGAAGTCTGCAGAGTGTGCAGAACTCTAATCGTATTATCTTTTGCCTCTCTACCCTTGACGAACCCCACTTGATCTGGGTGTATGATCTTAGGCAATATAAAGTTTAAACGGTTTGACAGAATTTTAGCATATATCTTCATATCAATATTTAGAAGCGATATAGGTCTATAGTTACCCGCCAGAGTGCCCAGTTTGTCAGCCTTAGGTATTACCGTAATAGTGGCTTCTAGCAGGGAGCTTGGGAAAACCTCGCCTTTGTCTACTGAGGTGAATAATATATGTAGCGGTGAGCTAAGTTGATGTTGCAGTAATTGGTAAAATTTGGCTGTTAGGCCATCTGGTCCAGGTGATTTGCCGTTTGGGAGTGCCTTAATAGTATTTAGGATTTCTTGTAATGTTATAGGTGAATCTAGGTTGTGTCTATCCTCCTCTGAGATTTCTGGAGTCCTTACAGTATTAAAGTATTGTGTTATATTGCTAAGTTTTTCTTGAGATATGTTGGGATTGAGGTTATAAAGTTTGGAGTAGTAAGACACGAAAGTGTCCGCAATGTCTTCATGTTTACTGGCTAACCTACCTGTGTGTGATTGATTTGATAAAAGAGTTATACTAAAAGATAAAAGAGTTATTCTAGCCAAAAGCCTTCCTGCTTTATTGCTTTCTGCAAAGAATTTTGCCTTAGTGGTAAGGGCTCTTAAATGTGCTTTCTGGATCAAAAATTTATTGAGACATTCTCTTGCTTGGGTAAGTTCTAGGAGTTTTTGGTCAGAGGTCGGGTCAGCCTTATGTGCCCTGTCAGCAGTATTTAGAGTTTCGGTCAATGACAAGAATTGGGCCGTTCTCTCTTTTCGTATTCTAGCCGTATGTTTTATTAAGTGTCCCCTAATGTAGCACTTATAAGCTTCCTAATTATTTGCAGCAGAAGTAATCTCTGGTTTGTTAAATAAGAAAAACTCATCTGAAGCTTTAGTCAACTCTTCTAGTATGTTAGTGTTCACCAGAATGGACTCATCTAATCTCCAAATTAGTGTGTTCTTAGGTCTAGTGGGCCACTGAACAACTGACATTACCATACTGTGATCCGACCATGGAGTATGTGTTATTTTTGACCGTGTTAGGTTAGTTAATAGCGTCTGACTACACATGATGTAATCCAATCGGGAGTAAGAGTGCTGAGGGTGGGAGAAAAAGGTGTAGTCTTTCTGTGTAGGGTGCGCTAACCTCCAGGTATCCAGCAATGAAATAGAATATAGAGCAGCACAATTAGCCTTCAACACTTTATTGCTAATATATGATTTTCCCGTTGAATTGTCCAGAGAAGGTTGCATGGTAAAGTTAAAGTCCCCCCTAGGATAATTGGGCCTTTGGAGATATCTAGAATTGCATTAATGGTGGACTTAAAAAAAAGGGGGTGTGGGCCTATTCTGGGCATAAATGTTAGCTAGAGTAACCAAGGTGCCATAATACAGTCCAACTAAGATCAAGAGTCTACCCTCTTTATCTGAGTGTTTCTGAAGTAGTTCAAAGGGGGCATTACGCTTAATTGATATGCAAACGCCATTTTTCCTAGTAAAGCCTGAGCTAAAAAAGTGTTTATCAAAGTATCTTGTGGCTAATTGGGGTTCTTTTCGCTTTTTAAAATGGGTCTCTTGTATCATTACTTTATTGATGTTCTTTTTATGGAAGTCATAATACGCTATTGAGCGAAAAGATAAGAAAAGAAAAAGAAAAAGAGTCAGATTATATCTTACTAGACAATATATATTTCGTTATAAGTCTCGTAACTACCAACTAAAGGTAGTGGGGAACAGTACTATAAAGCAAGTGTTAACAATCAAATAAACTTTCAATCAAAGAGGCAGATTAACAAACCGGGTATTAACCTTTATCAATAATATAACATTCAACTAAGTCAAATAGCAATTCAGTATTTCTTACATTAACTAAAGTAAGTCATCCTTTTTGCTACGGGGTTATATTTCTAGTAAAATATACCAGTTCATACCCTAAAGAGGTCCTATATACTAAAATTAACATTGTCTAGAGAGTATCCTTGAGAATTTATCAAAACAGTCTTGTCAGATACTATTTATCATTAGGGATATTAAATCTGACACGATCATGTGCGTTCGCCTTCTCCAACCCAATCATGAATATAGTATGCTTCAAATAGCAGGTACGCTTAGCATGCCTAGGTCAGATAATTCAGAGGCACCATGATTTATGTCTCCCATAATATTTGGAACTGCAACCATTATAGTTAGCTATATACAAATGAAAAACTACAAGTAAATAATGCAGAGCAACTGAACCTAAGCATATCCTCTCTACATTACTATTAATCTGGAATTACACTCCAACTCAGATCCCGCGCCCACCCCACCCACAATCAGTAAACATTTGGATAAATATATTGCTGTGGTTTGGTACCGAACAAAATATGCATATCAAAGGCCCGAATAACCGGGATATAGTGTGTCAAAAAAGATGTGCCAGTCAGTAGTAAAGCAGCCCATTAAAGCTTAAAGGCTATCTGAGATTATGGCTCACATTTAGTGTAAGAACAGCAACCTATAACATTGAATAAACAAACAAATATAATTTAACCTAAACTTCGCCATATTCAGCAAGTCAACAACAGTTAGTTTACTTGTCACCTTTCCTTTCAGGTCCTGAAGTAGTCATGTATTCGCCAGTGTAGGTTTATAAAAACTTTGGTCTGTTCTCTATTCTAAATATTTACTAAAAGCAAACCATAATAAAAGTACCTGCCTGGGGCAAAAACAGAAAAATTAAAGAAGAGTCACTAGTATCATCCTTGCTGAGATAACTCATCCTCTGCTGTGCCGGTCTGTTTCCGTTTGAGCTGATTACTCGCCTTCTCCATCCGATTCTTCCTCTGCTGTTTTGGAGCCGACCGGTCTGTTGGAGGGTTTTGCGATGGAGTAGCAGAATCTTTATTTGGTGGAGGGATTCTCATCAAATTGCAAAACTTGTCTATGTCAGTGAGAGATCTACACTCACATCGGCTTCCATTCTTTGTGGAAATTACTGAGGTGGGGAATCCCCATCTATATGGAATCGTTAGTTGGCGTAGATGGGAAGTCAGGACCGAAAAATCTCTTCTTTTTTGTAGAGTTCTTGCCGACAAATCTTGAAAAACCTGAATACGACTTCCTTGATATGTCACATTTTGTTGTTTCCTGGCTAGATTGTATATGGCTTCTCTATGGTGATAGTTCTGAAATCGAACAATAATGTCTCTGGGTGGGGAGTCGGCATCTGGCTTTGGGCGCAAGGCCCTATGCGCTCTATCCATAATGATATTAGATAGCTCCATCTCTTCTGTGACAGCCATCTCTGAAAACATCCCTTGTAAGAATTCCTGTATTTCATTATTCTGTACAGATTCGGGTATCCCTCGAAATCACAAGTTGTTGCGTCTAGTGCGATTTTTGAGATCGTCTAGTTTATCTTCAAGTTCTGTGAAGTGCTGTTGTTGATGTATAACCTTAGAAGACAGGTCTGCCATTTTTTGGGAGAACACAAATTCATGTTCCTCCAAGGAGTCGACTCTACGGCCCAATTCTGTAATGTCCATTTTTAGTTCTGCACATTCACTCTTTATGCATGTCTTAACCTCAGCAATCAAGGCTTCCATAGCTCTGTAGGTAATTGGTGGTTCCTCATCGATATCATTGGCTCCCAGGGACGAGCTCCTGGAGTTGCCAGAGCCTTCTTCCTTGTCCTCAGCAGCATTGGAATGTAAGGATACAGAACCGGTTTTATTTTTGTTCTTTTCTACTTGTTTAAAAAAAGCATTGACCACTTCCTGTGACTTTTGTGGTGTTTTTTTGTGGTTTATCTGGTTTTGTCATCCTTCTCTGCAACATTTTAGTGGTCTAGTATGTCAAAATAATAGCTGGTGACAAAAATACACTGATGAGCCCCACTCCCCGGGGAGTTAGCTCTCACAGAGCGATCCCGGAGAAGGGGAAGAGGATATGACCCACTGACACAAAGTCCAGTGGGAAAAGGGAGGGGAGTGGGGTTAGGTATAGTGTCCCAGTTGATATTATATGCTCTGTATAGATGTCCCAAGAGACAGATAATGTAGGATTATGCTCCTTTTGTAATGAAAGCAATGAGGATATTTTCAGCTATGAGCAGATTATCTTAAAGATCCATAAAAGGGACTGACATTCATTGAAAACAATTACAAAACATAAGCCTTGAGAACAAGGTACTTTCTAAAAGGCTATTCATATATCCAGAGCAATTATGGAGTACTGCTTTATTGCATTGCTACATTTTAAACCGCCATGATCCTGTTAGACAAGTCAGCCATTTATTACAATGATTTTCCACTTTTATGAAGCCTGTTCATGAGTTTTGTTCATATTCACCACAGTATGGGCAATAGTAAAAGAGTTCCAACTTATAGTACACAGTTATTAGCTGGTCCCTGTTAATGTTGCATAACATCAGTCACAGAAGCTGTCAGGTTAATCACTGGGCAATGCTGCGTCACAGTCCTCCAAAAGACAGATCTTTTAAAGCCGAAGGTGTAATGTTAATGATTAACATACAAAGTTATATATGAGCTTTTCTGTATTTTTAATCCTCCGTTCTGTTGCAAGTTATAGTGTAATGTCGTCACAAAACATATGGTGGTGTTATATCACATTAGTCTAGCCATGTTATTGGCCTTTACATGCATATGTTCCTGTTCATATATCAATTTATACCCCTGTGGCTATCATATGGGGTCGTTATGTCCATATAGCAATAGCGGTATTCGTTCCTATACACTGCTTACCAATGGTGTCGTATGGTCTGAGAGGTGCGTCACAAACACTCCGGAGCAGAGCCCCGACCCTCCGGAGTGTCACAAGGATCTCCGACTTACACAGTGGTCGCCTCAAAAAGCGACTCTCCTCCTCAGCCGCTGGTCATCCAAGATGTCCTCCTTGACTGCTAATGAGGTAAGGCATGCGGTTAAACAGATACTTCAAGGCACCTTTTAATTGCGCCACAGCTTGTAGGCCTCTAACACTACCGTGATCGTTGATCTCCGCTCACCACCACTAAAATCCGCCTTCAGTGGTATCGGTGTGATCCGGGCGATATACTACAGCCAATTATGACCTCTATTAATCAAATTAGTTGAATGGGATTATGTGTTCGCTCTAAATACCCAGTCTGTTACTAGAGCTTTAGTGTGCTGCGGCCATTT
>CAJPDP010039829.1:0-12747 GCA_905336975.1 Bombina variegata variegata
GGGGGGCATAGCAGTCAGTCTATACATAGGCGTGTCCAGAATGTGTAAAATCATAATGCAGGGGAGCCTTTTATTAGTGCTGGTTATAGGTCCATCTATCTATTTATCTATCTGTATATACTCAAAATCGTTCTACAGAGCAGCATACATATTATCGCTATTGCTTACTACTTTGGGGGGACCCAAAAAATTGTACGAGGGCCCCCTATTGAGTAAGTCCACTACTGTGTTAAACCTCTAAAAAGTGAAATTAAGAATGTGTTTAAAAACAAAATGCTATGAGGAAATAGAGCCTTTCACACTACAATATTCCTTTAAAAAAAATGTCCACTATACACAATCAGATTTATTTAAAGAGACATTATATTAAAGGGACAGTCTAGTATAAATTAAACTTTCATTATTCAGATAGGACTTTTAATTTTAATCAACTTTCCAATTTACTTTTATCATCAAATTATTTTTTTTTCTCTTGGTATTCTTAGTTTAAACTAAACATAGGTAGGCTCATATGCTAATTTCTAAGCCTTTGAGGGCTGCCTCTTATCACCTGCTTTTTAAATCTGTTTTCAAACACAAAGGAGACAGAAAGTACACGTGGGCCATATAGATAACACTGTGTTCAGGCACAGGGGGTTATTTAAGATTTACCACAAAACAATGCTAAATTTAAGACAATAGATAATAAACAGTCACAGTCATGTGATCAGGGGACTGGAAGAAGGTTCTTAGATACAAGGTAATCACAGAGGTACAATGTATATTAATATAACCATGTTGGTTATGCAAAACTGGGGAATGGGTAATAAAGGGATTATCTATCTTTTCAAACAATAACAATTCTATGGTAGACTGTCCCTTTAATATAAATTATTTTATGCATATGAAAGAGTTGTATTTAAACTTGAAAAATATTATGGGAAAGAAGTTATTAATTTTGATTTTGAAACCAACTGAAAGGCCATGTGTGTGTATACAACTTGTTTATGGGAAAAAGCTTGTTGCTGATAAGAAACATTCATACAGCTCAACTGGTGGCCAGTGACGTGCTTCTAATGAAAAGAGAGAAAGAGAAAATGAGAGAAGAGAGAAATGTGTATAATCTAAAATGTTAACCAAAAGTAAAGTTTTAGTATCTGTGGCGCTCAGACACGTGGGATTTACTTGAGTAATGGCTTTTGCAGTAAATACCTTAACATAGGAGTGTCTGATGCACAACTATACTATGGTTATATTCAAGATTAGGACTTCACACCCAAGCAGACAATGCATAACAGTCAATTCAGGTGCACTGTGTTATGTTATAGAACTTTGTAGCAGGTAACTAAATTGTTTAAAAACACACCACAGAAAAATAAAAACTAAAGAACCCAGTAAGCACTTTATAAATTATTTAATTAAAACAAATTCTGAAATGACTAACTATAAACTGATAAACACAGGTGCAGAGAGAGTGGATAATACATGATTATTCAGTGCCCAGAGATAGCTTTCATACCCAAAAGGGATAATAATAATAAGCTGAGAATCAGCAATAATTCAGTAATGGATACAAGGCATATATTGACTGTTTGACTATGGAACAAGCATGTTTTCTATTAGTATTTGCTGGATCTATGTTTTCTCTTCCTGTGTATGTTGGCATGCAATCTAAAATGTCTGTCCCTTTTACTTCTACACATACAGTGACACAAGTTTAGTTCAACAGTAGTAATCAGTCCAGTATTACACTAACCTGGGTAAATGCTATCTTCTCTGCATATGGATTTGAATAGTTGGTGTATATCTTATTATATATTCTTCTCATAAGAAGCAAGTAGTGAAATGCAGGGATTGGGTGCAGACTGACATGTGACTCTGCTTTGTTTTACACAAGAACTGTGTTGGACTCAACCCTAGACTCTGACCCTATGAGACAAAGTGGGGTTCAGAATTATGAGGTTTGTTTCTTGCGTATTTAAAGAAATATTAAACTGGATGACCAGCAATAGGTGTCATTATACTATGAGTGGTTTATGGGTCTCTACTTTAGCGAGTGTAGTCTTCATCTGCATTCATTACCTTTTCTTTACAAATATACCACCACTAGAGTTTCTTCACTTGTTTTGTAGGTTACCTGCACTAGTGTATCTTAAAGGGATAGGAAAGTCAAAATTAAACTTGCATGATACAGATAGAGCAGAGATGCTGCAGATTGGTGCCTGCACACATTTGTCTCTTGTGATTGGCTAACTAAATGGCTTCAGCTAGCTGCCAGCAGTGCAGTGCCGTTTCTTTAGCAAATAATTACAATAGAATGAAGCAAATTTGATCATAGAAATAAATTGGAAAGTTGTTTAAAATTGCATGTTCTATCCAAATCATAAAAGAAAATGTTTGGGTTTACCGTCCCTTTAAGCGTTTTATGTAATTGAGTATATGCCCATTATGTAATTTTACAGGGCTATATGTGATTTAGTACACATTATTTTCAGTATAATCAGAAACATAATTATTTAATTTTGATTATTTTGACTATTATTAATACTGTACAATTTAATTTGTTAAGCATTTTTGATAAATGCATATAATTAACTATGCAACATTCCACACAGTGAGTGTTTAGATCAGGACCACAGAAAAGAAAACAATCATACTTCAAAGACTCTTGATTGGGACTACAAAACAATGCAAATTATATATATATACACACACACACACACACACACATACACACAGAGAGAGAAGCGCACTCTCTGGAACAAACAACCAGCTCAATGAGTTGTTAGCTTGTTCTGTGGTGATTTACTACCTGGGTGCAGCCTCTTTTTAGCCCACTAATTCTTTTGACAAAGTAGAACTTTCCTGTAGTATATCAGTCTGACCCGCCTATTACGGTTAGCCTAGCTCTGAAATACCAAACAATTTCTCACTGAACAAGGAACTATTTCCTTTTAGCAATGCATTTTATTATTGCACCGAGATTACACATATGCAGTAGTGCTACATAACCTCTTTACACCAAAGTAAAAGTGAACCGCAAGGAGTTTGCACATGCAATTCACTGTTGATTTGTAATAACTGCTGTGCTGCTGCTATAGAGGGGCTTTGACAAGCATTGATGAGTGCAATATGACCTATGAAATGATTTATGCCGTAAATGCAATGACAAAAAATACTTTTCTGATAAACATGTTTATTGCCCCTTTAATATTTCATGCAAATATTTCTCTCTTTTTTGCTTTTTCATATGCGTAAAAGAACATTTCTGCTCCCCTTCTCTTCCCCAACTATGTACCTCTCTCCCCTCCCCTTCCCCTACCTTGTACTATCTACACGTGAACTGAGGTGCTGCACTAACTACTGGTTCTCTCATCACTGATTAGTCAGATTATTATACTTGACCTCGCACATG
The DNA here is from genome assembly GCA_905336975.1 of Bombina variegata variegata. Lineage (NCBI taxonomy): Eukaryota > Metazoa > Chordata > Amphibia > Anura > Bombinatoridae > Bombina > Bombina variegata. The sequence goes on from CAJPDP010039829.1 coordinate 3,395, forward strand.
TGGAGAACAACTTGATTTGTTTTGCATTGTATATTTCCTGTAGGACCACTGGGTCTGAAAACTTTATTGAGCTTTTGAGTATGTGAAGGGGACCGGCGAGTCCCAAATTGTTATATTTATTTTATAAAACCACAAATAAAATTCTTTAAAAAACAAACAAAACAAAAAAAAAACGAACATTTCTGGGTTTAATACCCCTTTAACATAGAAAAAGGTTACACCCAAGCAGAAGTGGAATGTTGATTAACTTCTTCAGTACTTTGTAAAATCTATTTATAGCTTCTAAAGTCAGCAAAGTACAAACATTTTATGCAAAAAAACACATTTTAAATTAAATATTAATATTGCTCAAAATGCATTTTAACCTTTTACCGCTGTTATGCCGTTGTATTCCGTCACAACGGCACTGGGCTTTAAAGCCGTTATGACGGAATACAACGTCATAGCCAACGGCTATCCTGAAGCCTACTGCGCTTGCAGGATTTGATCGCGGTCTGGAGGGCGTTCCTAGCGTCATGGGGACGCCCCCCAGACCCGATCCCATCATTGAAAACCTTGCGATCGTTTGCAAAATCGCGTGATTTCATTTTTGTTTACATCAGAACAGTGTTCCGATGTAGACTTTATAACCCGGTCACGAAAGGGTTAAATACTATCCAGTTTTGGGGAGGTGTCCCTTATTGGTCTTTTTCAAATTTAATAATAATTTATTATTATGTAATTATTATTATAATAAATTAGGTTTATGTGTAAAAAGGCCAGCGACTAACATCTCCCCTAACTTAGATTTATGGGGGTTTGAACCATTTTATATATAAGTATAATACAATCCAAAAACAGGCGCACATTCTCTGGACTTTTTTCAAATGTGCTTTAATATGCTTCCGGTGAAGAACTCCAAACGAGCATATGTGAAAACAAGATATGTGTATATAGTGTAGATTGTTTTACCAAAACACACATATGAAAGTAAAACTACTCACCTTAAAATACCTCAAAGTTATGAGGTATGTTATTCGCTTGTAAGAGGGGCACCTGGGGGTAAAATGCTCTTAGTCATATTGCCTAAAAAAAAAAACTAATTTGCTAAGATATGATTACCATATTTGTCCTGAAATGTGTGTTTAAAAAATATTAAGAAACATATTAAGAAACTGTTCTTTTTTATTTTATTTCTGTTCTGTTCTGTTCTTACTAATGATTATTTGAGTTCATCATATGAACAGATGATATAAAATAGATCATCTTCATAGACGGAAGCCCAGTTAAAACTTTGCGTAAGGCTATACTAGTATTTGATCATTACTGGAGTAAACCCAGCAGTAAAAAATCCCACTCTATAATAGACTTGGCACTACTCACAGTAGATGCAGAAATAGCAGTTGACTCCATTGGGTGGGATCATCTCTTTACAGCTATTGAAGGTTTTGGGCTCACAGGACCGTTCTTACATTTTGTATGCCTTATTTCCATACCCCAGGCTTCCGCTATAATAGTAAACGGCTATGTGTCGGATAGTTTTATTCTTAAGAGAGGCATGCGCCAAGGATGTCCCCTATCTCCTCTTATTAAAATGTATCACTCGAACCACTCGCAATAACACTAAAAGAAGAAATTAAAAAGATTAGGCTTGGAGGTGAGAAAATTGTGTTATCCCTATATACAGATGACATATTTTTGAGTAAGACGAATCAGACGATTCCCAAATTATTACAGATTGAGTTATACAGCTCATTCTCCGGGTATAAAATGAATCTTGGAAAATCAGAATTTCTTTGGATACACAAACCAACCTGTGTAGTACCACATCCTCTTAAGGAATTGAACCAAATTAAATATTTGGGTATCATTCTAAGCAAAATCCCTGTTCTATGGTATCTTAATTTCCCTAAGTGCTTTGAGGATTTCAAGAAGAAACTAACTGCCTGGAGTAATCTCCCCACCTCCCTATATGCACGCATTATGCTAAATAAAGCCATCCTTTTTCCAAGATTGCTTTATCTCTTGCAAAATTTACCATTACTACTATTAAAAAATAGGTTACTGTCTTCCAGAGGATGTGCTCCCATTTTATTTGGCAGGGGAAGAGGGCGCGTATCTCTATCTTTAAACTGTCACTCCCTAGAATGAACGGCAGGCTGGCATTCCCTAATATCCAATTATGCCACACTATGCAAATTTGCTCTAGATTGGATCACAGAAAAGAACTATGTTTCTTTTATCAAGATTGAATCTAACCAAATATATCCCTTTGCACTGAAAGCCGTATTACACACAGCATTTTCTAAAATTACGGCAAACATGGCCCAACTGTACACCTTTAGGTATATAATCAGAGCCTGGCAAAGTGTTTGCACAGGAATGGAGACTTATTACCGTAAGTCAGGATTTTTGCTCCCGATTGGAAACCCAGAATTCAATCCAGGCTTGGACCAAAGTGTATTTACTCTCTGGCCAGCAGAGGCATCAGAACAGTTAGGGAAGTGTGTGAAAAACATAAATTATGCGTACCAGATAATTTCATTTCCTTCTGTATAAGGAGAGTCCACAGCCCCCGCCCTTGTTCTCCAATGGGAGGTCCCCTAAATTGTATTTTTCTTCTGGCACCTTTTATACCCTGATATTTCTTTTACTGTTCCTTGTTCCCTCGGCAGACTGACTGGGGGATGAGGGAAGTGGGAGAGGTAGTTAAGCCTTTGGCTGGGGTGTCTTTGCCTCCTCCTGGTGGCCAGGTTCAGTATTTCCCAACAGTAAGGAATGAAGCCATTGAGACTCCTTATACAGAAGGAAATGAAATTATCTGGTAAGCATAATTTATGTTTTTTTACTATTATGGCCCTTTAAATGTAACGGTATGCTTGAAACGAGAGTAAAGTCAAAATTAAACTTTTCTGACTCAGAGCATGCCGTTTTAAGCAACTTTCCACTTTACTTCTTTTGACAAATTAGCTTTGTTCTCTTGGTATCCTTTGCTGAAGAGTAAATCTAGGTACCTCAAGAGAGTGCACGTGTCTTTAGAACACTATAGCTATAATATTTGTATTACAATGTATTAGGGTTGCACCGATACCAGTATCAGTACCGATACCAAGTACTTGCACTAGTACTTGTACTCATGCAAATGCTTCGATACTTAAACCGATACCTCCAGATCTTAGAGCTTACCCAAACAACATCTTATGGCATTTTTTCAAACTTCATGTTTCCATTTCATTTTAAGCTGGAGTGGAGACTTAACTAAAAATTGTTCACTTCTGTTTTGCCAATAAAAATTTGTATTATTGTACGTCTGAGTGCAGTGCTCCAAATGCTGCTACTATACAGCTGGAAGCCTACCTGGGAGAGATCACTGTACCTCATTCAGACAAACCCCTGAAGTACTGGACAGTTAATAAACTGAGATTTAATGGCCCAAAAATATCTTTCTGCTCCATGCAGTAGTGTGAAAAGTGAAAGACTGTTCAGCTTAGCGTCAAACGTCCTTACTGATAAAAGAAACAGACTTATAGCTGAACATGCAGAGATGCTTCTGTTCCTTAAAAAGAACTTGCCACTAACCTACTAGGACCTGCTAGTTCTCATCTTGCACAATTATTCTCAAAACATACTGTACTCTGAGGAACATCCTAAACTTATATAATTGCAGGAAGAGTGTTCATAGGAAAAATTAAGTTAATTCCTATGAAAACTCTTCCTACAATTATAGGACTAGATTTAGATTACATTGATTGGTAAGCTTTACCAATGCTCTGTTCACATTTCCAACTCCATAGACTTTATTGGAGTTGGAGATGTAATGAGAGCATTGGTAAAGCTTACCAATCAATGTAATCTATCCCATAGTGTTGTTCCTCATGATTAAACAGTGCACTGTTTTATATTTTTTTACTGTTTTGCACTTTTGGTTGCTTGTGATTTTACATTTGTTATTTATTGTTGTTATTATTTATATATTTTATTGTAATATTTTTATTTAGAAACATGTTCTGTTTTAAAACTGTTTTATTTCATACTGTCTTTTGAGTTACAGTTCTTCATANNACATGTTCTGTGAAATTTCTTCGAGTTGTGACAACAAGCAAACAAATCTATTTTATTATTTCATAATGCCTTTTGAGTTACAGTTTTTTGTAATTATATAGAATCTATCTTAAATCATCGGTAATTGGTATCGGCGAGTATTTGAAAAAAAGTATCGGTACTTGGTCTTAAAAAACTGGTATTGGTGCAACCCTACAATGTGTAACTGCTAGAAAATATTGCAACACACTGCTGCCATAGAGTTCCAAGAGAACGAAGCAAATTTTTTAGCAGAAGTACATTTGGAAAGCTGTTTAAAACGGCATGTACTGTCTGAATCACAATGTTTAATTTTGACTTTACTGTCCCTTTAGATAAAAAGTTTAAAGCACTGTAACACATAATTAAAGGTAACTTAAAAATCTTGGAATCTCCATCTGTGAAGATTGGATTTTTAATTTATGTATTCAGAAGGTACACGTTATCTAATAAGCTCGTGTATCCCAAGACTTCTGTTTAGGGCTGTTGATTTTTCACGTGTACCTTCTACAACTTTTTTAGTTTGTTTTTTTTAAGTTTGTTTTGTTTTTTAAACTCCATCCTTCCATGGTAATCCTTTTTATTTTTGTGCAGTACCTTGTTCATAATTAACATTTAAATTAACAGGAGATGCATGTTTGTAAACAGATCCCTAGGAACAAACTGCTCACTGACTGCTAATGACAACTCCCACACTTCTATTGGTGGACAGTGACACATCCCAAGAGCATAAAAATAGTTTGTTTTCCTTTTCTAAAGAGTAAAATCTGTCAAAAATGTTTTTTATGCAAGAAAGAAAAAGCTGACCTATTGCCAAGTGTTTTGATGTAAATTCATGAATAAATATTTTCTGTACAGAGTGATTCACAAAATTGCACATCTTATGAACGGTTTTCGTCTCACATATGTTGTACTCTAAATCTGCTATTTTTTTATCCCAGTATCCAGCTCTGAAAGTCATAGTGAAACGCAACCAGCAAGTCCGGAAGCTCCTCAACCACCAGAGTCCCCTCCTTGGGGTAGCAGCATTGTTAAAACGCCTTCTGGGATCTTTGACAATACAGGGAGGAGAAGCAGTAGTGGTATGTTACTTTGATTTATTAACAAAATGTTGCAGTGACGCAATTGAATTGTCACAGCATTTCACATGTTGGGTGTTGAAGGTTTACAAGTTAGGGTTATCATATGAAGTAAGAATGACCCTTGTTAACCTTTGGTGTGAAAGAGGTCTGTGGTACATTACAGATGTGAGGGCCCCAGCATATACAGTTCCTTCATTTTTAAGACCATTAGAGCATTAGCTTTGAGTCAGTTGTGCCCACAAAGATACATTTCATTCTGCTAAGGGATGACCAGTAGATATCAAGATGTGTGTGATTTTCTATTTTACAGAAGTGTGCACATGTGTTTGCACATGTATATAATGCACCTCTACAAGTGGACAATTTAAAACAAAAGAGTGTTTTACATCATTCTGTTTCGATTTAAATTATTATTAGACTTTGTGCAATTAATTTACATTTTTTTTACATATGCACTGTCATTAAAACATGCATGACATTTCTAACTTGGTTAACCCTGACTTTTATTTAAAGATGTTTATTAAAATTAACCAAAATAATACTGTCTTACTAGACAAAATCATCTAGCAAAGCCTTCTCCAACCTAAGGCCCTGAGACCACAATTTGCTTTTTATGTGGAGGAAAAAATATGGGACCCATATGACCTCAGATCAATCAACATACCAGATTGTGACCAAAAGATAGAGGGGGGGTTGGGAGTCACCAACATTTGGGCTTATTATTTATCAAACCGTATGGCTCATATTGTCCAATGGCATCACAAAACAAATCCTAAGCAATGGGATGCTATAGAAGAATGTAATATGAATAATGCTTGCCTTGGTGGTCAATGTTTGCTATTTCCATGCTCTTTTAAACCCATTTACTAAAATTACCATAATAGTTAACTTTTTTGCACCAGATTTGTCCACTTTCCCTTCTTCATAAACCTATTTATTGGCAAATAGTACTCAATCTCTATTCTATGACCCCCAAAAAGGTATAATTAATCATGAAGTCTCTATTCTTCCGGTTACATTAGTATTAAGCAATGGTTCCCTCAAATCATCCAGTGACTTAAAACATGGCATTGGATTCCCTTTCCAAAATTGGCTCTCATTTTCAGCTTTGACATTTTGCAACCTAATTCTAGTAATTTTACTAGAAATCTTACACTCTTTGAAAGCATTTCCATGAATAAAAGATTATCATGTCCTCTCCTTTTTGCACATCTATTCCCAGTTATGCAAGTAAATGGGAAATGGATTTTGATACCTCACACAAAGACTAGTGGCTGCAAATTTTCATCTCCATTTCAATAGTCTCCCTATCAATGTTTGCAGTCAGAACAAATGTTAAAATCCTTACTAGGTGGTACCTCACTCCTAACTCCAAGTTCTCAACACCACTATAGATAAGTCCCCTTTGACTTTAGTATTGAATAGTCCAATATAACTACCTATATAGACAATATTTATTCAAATTAATGTTAAATTGTGCTAAGAAATTGATTCCTAAATATTGGAATTTCCTTCAGTGACAAAATGGCTTAATTTGGAATGTTATACTCTCTCTCTAGAGAAATGTAGTTGTAATTTAAATGCCAAACGGGAACATGCTGAACTGTTGGAGATCTTAACACCTTTTTAATAAGATGAACACACTTTTCTCTTTTTTCCACTGCTTGTATTTTCTGCTTCCTTTTCTGCATGTTTGTGTGTTGGGACATACAAGGGACATCCCCTTTCCTTGTGGGTCTTGCTCCTTAGAATTGTACCGGTGATATTAGTTCCTTTTATATAAAATATACTGTCTGTTTATAAATGTCTGCATTTAGTGTGTTTATCATATGATATAAATAATACATTGCTAAGAGTGTGGTCTTTATGGTTCTTAATATGGTTGTTATGTGTATACTTGACTGTATGGCATGTAAATGGCTTGTTTCTTGTCTTACAATCTTACTTTCTGTAACTGCTATACCCTATTTACTTAAACTGTTCCACCATGCCATTTTTTTGTACTTTGTTTATGCTGTACTACTTGTCTATTGTAATTTCAATTAAAAAAAATACTGTTCTAAAAATTGAGGAAATGTTCAGCATATGTATATATATTTTTTTTATCTTTGAGATAGAGCATACAATTTTAAACAACTTTCCAATATACTTCTTTTGACAAATTAGCTTTGTTCTCTTGGTATCCTTTGCTGAAGAGTAAATCTAGGTACCTCAGGAGTGTGCACGTGTCTTTAATATTTGTATTACAATGTATTAGGGTTGCACCGATACAAGTATCGGTACCGATACCAAGTACTTTCACCAGTTTAATCGAATTTGCTTTGTGCTCTTGGTATACTTTGTACATACCTAAGTAGGCTCAGGAGCAGCAACAGGCTACTGGGAGCTAGCTGTTGATTGGTGGCTGCACATATATGCCCCTTGTTATTGGCTGACTAGACGTGTTCATCTAGTTCTTAATGGTGCATTGCTGCCATTCAACAAAGAATACCACGAGAATAAAGCAAATGTTATAATAGAAGTAAATTAAAAAGTTGTTTAAAGTAGTATGCTCCATCTGAATCATGAAAGAAATTGTTTGGGCTTCATGTCCCTTTAATGAAGTTGTAGAAGGCAAAATAAAATAAGATATATATCTGCATTTCTAAGTCTGTACCGTGTCACATATAGTATGGAAAGTATTGTGTATATATTGTTCTTTCATTATTAGTATATCCAAAATGTATTCATCAACCATGTGGATAAAAAAACTTAATTGTAGCCACTCTTGTCTTGAATATGCATTGTTGTACAAAAACTCATAGTAAGATTTAAACAGTCTAATATATGTTTTGTAGTGTCGTTCAGAATCATCTTGTTTTTGTAATTTTTTTCTCAAATAATTTGTAATATAAAGCTTTATTTGTGCATATAAACAGTTATACTTTCTGAGTATATTATTCATGTGTTGTGGAAAAACATTATGCCTTGGTTTTGGTTGCAGGAACTGGGACTGGACCATTAACCCCCATGCTGGATTCTGTAGATGATGCTGTCTTTTCCAGCGACAATCAGAAAAAATCTACCGAGAGGGCACAGAAAAGACAGAAAGTTTTTTCAGAGAGAAGTTGCAGTTTTAGTGCAGAAAGCCGGGCTAGTATGCTGCTTAAGAAAGGCAGTCTTGACTTGACATCTAATGAGATTGCTATGAAAATGGGAGCAGATGTCAAAATCCTGACAGCTGCTCTCTCTAAGACACCACCTCCACCTTCACAAGGCAACAAAGCCTTCAGTTTTGATACCATGGATGGACAGACATCTGAGACCCCAAACTATCCAAAGGAGGCTTCAACAGAGCCTGGTCTACAAGTTTCTGGGCAAAAGTTGCTAGAAGCCTTTGATCCTTTAAGTACTGTGAATGAAGAAAGCACAGTGGATATTGCAGAGTTCACACAGGGTCCAGTATCAGATGGAAGTGTTGTTGGAGCTACTCCAAAAACTAAAGATGAGCTAAACAAGAGAAATAGCTTACACAGTCTCACAAAGGCAGTAGAAAGGGAAGGGGTTGAGAAAGGCCTTGATCCATTGTCTCTCCTGGTTTCAGAAACTGTGGAGAAAGAACAGTCTCCTTCTGAAGAAAAGATGATTTCTCCTGTTGTGGCACGTAACCTGGCAGATGAGATTGAAAGCTATATGAACTTGAAAAGTCCCCTAGGCATGAAATCATCCAGCATGGAGCTTGCAGGGAAGGATTCAGCCACTGTAACTGAAAAGCCCAGCCAAGGGGGTTCAGAGAGGAGGTCCAGTCTTCCTGCAGAAACAGTGCCTCCAGCAAATGTACAGAATGAGAACCAAAAAAATGCCACTTTCTCCAGGTCCAAGACATTCACTAACAGTCCTAAGCATCATATTCGAAACCAGAAGGAGCGGTCACTCTCACTCACTGCTCTTGTCCGCTCAACCCAGCATGGCTCTTTGGGTTCAGTGGTCAACTCTTTACCAGGTCTAAAATTTGACCATCTTTTGACAGGACCCAAAATTGATGTTCTGAAGTCTGGTATGAAGCAGGCAGCTAATGTAGCTAGCAAGATGTGGGGGGCAATGGCATCTGCCTACAACTACTCTGATGAAGAGGCAAGTATAATAGTAGAATCATAAAATAAATATTCAATAGGTTTCTTGTTAAAAGGGGCTAAGAAATTCTGCTTGAATGGATCAAATACTTAATTTGAT
>CAJPDP010039898.1:0-12404 GCA_905336975.1 Bombina variegata variegata
GATTTGTTTCCACATTTTGTCTCTCATAGTGGAGGTATACCTATGATGAAAATTACAGGTCTCTCTCATCTTCTTAAGTGGGAGAACTTGCACAATTGGTGGCTAACTAAATACTTTTTTGCCCCACACTGTATATTTGAAGGTTGCTAGTGAATCATATCTTAATACTCTATAGATATGCAAATCATACATTTGTAAAGTATTGCTAGAGAAAAAGTTTAGTGCCTACAAACTAAGCAATTTGCTCCATTTATTCAATCATAAAATGAGGTTGGATAAATTATTATATTTCTAGAAATAAATGCATACATCTATTGCATAGTATTAACAAAGCAAATTATTAATTGTACACTATAGATTTCATTTTTTTTTCATACAGTACTACTTAGGCAGAAATATTTGAACACTAAACACCAGAATTCTCCTTACTCCATTAACAAGTTTGCTTTTAAAACATATGGCTACATAACTGTATTGTTCTAAGAAAATAAATCCAAATTTTATTATATAAACTAGGTAGTTGAATGTTTACAATGTCCTTACCTTACCTATCAGCATTTTTTGTCAGCATATGGTAGATGGGAAACACTGCCAGAAGATGTATTGCCTGCCCCATGCACTGTAAGCTTAAAGGCTGTGACACACTGCAAGCGATGCAGTGCTAGGCGAAGCAGCTGCTTCGCACCGCGTCGCATCGCTTCTGAAGTTCAAATATTTAATCTTTGAGTGCTCAGCTACGCGGCCTGATGCAGCAGACTGCTCAGAGATGAAAAGGCAGGACACACTGAGAGTGCACAGACGCATCTACACGCTGCGCACCGCTCCGCTTGCAGTGTGTCACAGCCTTAAGAGTCTAAAAATGCTGTCTGATGGGTCCACATGAGAAGTATCAAAGGGCTGCTGGGTTCATGTTTTTAGTCTGATGGCTAATTATGGCTGTAGGAGAAAAATGCCTCATGTGTTAGCTAGAGACACTAAGGTGTGAGCTAGAGACAATTATAGATGGTGTTGGGGGTTCTAGGCACCTTTACTAACTACTGTATGATGCAGAGCCTCTTCTACATGTCCAGTGTTCCACACAAAGCAAGAGGAGAGTCAAAGGATCAAGAAGGGAGAATTCAAAATCAAAGGTAGTGGACCATTAGCAGAAATGGTTCTCCTCCATTACTTATGGCACCATTGGTATTTAGTGCTTAGTCTTTGCTCTTCCATATGTTATGGTCTAGTACCAATACTGGTGTGGGCAAATTAGGTGCTGCAGGAGTATTGTGCCTGGTGTGAGTGTTGTTATGAGGCCATAGTGGAGTTGCATGTAAGATTTGCTTGGTTTGGGTGCTATTGTGTAGGCATGTAGAGAGCTGCAGGGGACATGGCCGTATTGGTGAATTATATCTGGGCATACATGGGGCTTCAGGGAGCATGTAATTTGTCTAAAATCAAGAACTTGTGTAAGGTGTGAGTTCTTGGCATATAATGGAATGAAGGGACACACCTGCTAATACGTTTTTTTGTTTTGTTTTTTTTGCATACAGAGGGGTCTGCAGAGGCTATGTAGCTAATGTATGATCATATAACTGAAATTAAGCAGTTATTTCTATTATTGTTTATTCGTAAAGCAATGGCAAATATATATATATTGTAGTTATAGAACATTACACAGTTACTATACCCTGGGAGAATATGTGTTTGAACATTAAGAAAAATGGATATAGTTTAGGTATTTACATATCAGGTCAGGTGTGTGGGACAGATGTTTTTTTTCTGCTGTGCTGAGAAATATCTACTGTACTGAGTTCAGAGGCATTAAAATGCACCATATTTCTTCTCTGCCAGCACCTGCTGTGCCTAATCTATTATGTTGGCAGGGAAATCATCTATCTACTATGTCAAAATAACGTAATGCTATGGGGATGTGTGCCTGGCAAAAGCAGAAAAATCAGAAGCTACTGCTTCTGGAAATCAGTGAAAGGATAGTTGTCTATATCCCAAAGGACGTCCATTGCCAAGAAACTTGTGACAAATACAGTACAAAGGACAAAATAAGTGAGCAAACCTTCCAGAAAATGACAGGTCAGTGAACACAAGTCAAATCTCAAGGGGGGCACAAGTGATCATATGACAGTTAAAAGAATACAACCGAAAGCAGAATTCAATTACATAATCATCAAAACATAAACATTACATTTGTCAGCAAAAAATATATTACTATTAAATTCCTCTTTAATATCAGAATAAATAGTTCCATTTAAAATCAATTTAAAGCATGTATTTTCTTTGATCCTCATTTCAGCAAACACTGGTTGCAGAAAATGTTTTAGGCCCATTCAAAAAAAATAATACATTTTGCCCATTCATTTATTCAAATTGAATGTTGAATGCTTGTGATATATTCAACAGTTGTTTAAAAATATATGCATTTTTTTTTCTTTTTATTTACTGCAATATTTAAATATTGATGGCAAATTTTGAACATCAAGCATAACGTTTGGATTCTGAACAGCAGATATTTGAACATTAAAACCTGATACTGAAATATTAACAATCAACATTCAAAATATTATCATTTGTTCTTTAGAAACATTTAGGGCTGGATTACAAGTGAGATGCAAACAGTTTTACACTAGCGCGATCATGTTTTTGTGAGCCATTTTAATTTTGCTGATATTACAAGTGGAGCAAAATCGAGTTTGCACTAGCGAAATCGCCTTTACGCTTCAATCCTTTCTGCGATCTCAGAGCTGTGGTTGTGTTTTCCAAAACTAAAATGTTACACAAAACACTTCAAAAATACATTACAAAGTGCAGTTACACTCATATTAACACTGTCTAATAAAAAATATTTTAAAAACAAATAATTATATTTATTAAATATAAAATATTTAAAAATATTAATAATTGTATTGTAAATAAGCATTATAGATGTGCTAAAACAAGTATTAAAAATTCCATAGAATATATATATATATATATATTAATATATATTAATAGTAATACCTGTTATCAGTGCCGCAAGTCGATTAAGTTCGAGGTTGTGCGCTATACAAGTATCCAATTATTAATATTTTGTAATAATTAATATTTACATAACGTGTCTTAAGATAACACATTTTTCATGTGCGCTAGCTTGACTTGACATCATTTTAGACCTGAAGCGTGTAACCCAAAGTGTGTTACTCATATTTTACATTCCAATGTTTGTCACATAGAAACAATATCATTTTTATATATCTGAAAATGTTAATGTAAAATATATAGCTATACCTGCATATCTATAGAAATAGATATATAGGTATAGGTATATGTAGATATATAAACAGAAATATGTATTTCAAATAAAAATAACAATTTCCTGTAAGTGAAGAACAATGGAATGTGAAATATTTACAGTAAATACACAGTAAAACATATTATTAAATTACTATTATTTAGATACACACACACACACATATATATTTATATATATATCATATTTTTTGCAGTAAAATACATGGCCATATACCATATACCTTTAAGCCCTTATAAATGGCTACTTCTTATCAGACAGTGTTTATATGAGTGTACGTTTATTTTAATTTAAGGTGCAATATTATCTCTAATCCTTTATGCAAGGTCTTCAGTTCAATTTGATTGTACTCAAAGGAATGTGTTTACTTTCAACTTGTAATACGCACACAAATAAACACGCCCGTGATATTCTAATATCGGTTGCACACTATTATTACTGCATCTTTTGTAATCTAGCCAAAATTGTAAATTAAGCCATAAAAGGTAAGCTTAAGGTCTCTAGAAAATGAATGTTTCTACAGTATAAGTTATCTGTCTAGTTATGGAAACATGCAGGTCTTAGCCACTGGATAATGCTCTGTTCATGAGGGAAAGCAGTGTAGGGAAGACCCAGAACATTAGCAATCATACACTAGCATCTGGAAGGTGGAAGAATAATAAGCTCAAATGTCTTGACAAAAGAGAAAGTGCACACTATAAATGGGGACATAGAGTAAGGACGCATTCCATAAATTCCTTAGGGACAAACCTAGGGGAGGCATTTGTGTTATGTAGCCTAAAACATTTTGTGCAAGAAGCACCAGGCAGCCCTGGCAGCAGAAGTTCTACAAAGAAATGTCATCAACTTCTTTGTTCACCTATACAAAAAAATACTCTTTATAATGGAGCAGCCCTACAGTCCTCACCACCAGACTCCAAATAAGAAGAATTAGAGTAAAGATGGGAAGAAGAGTAGGGTAAATATTTTTGGAAGAGTCTGCTACTTCCTGAATATAATACCATATGAGATAAATAAACACCTCGCTAAGGTGTGGTTCTAAGGTTTTCATGTAAAATTGTATTCTTTCCTAGCAAAAAATTATTTCCCCAAATAATTTAAGAGTAATACTGGCTACACAAGGCTACCAATCACCCCACATTTTGCAGAACAACCTAGGAGTAAGTAAAGTTGCAGACTGGGTCAATCCAAGGCTGGATCAATTGGTTTTATTTATGTTTAAATAGGTTTCTAACACCGTTGTTGTTAAACAATACCAGTCACTGTCATAAATAAATGTCTGTGAGTGTTAGTTTGTATAGTAATGATGTCCATTTGTGACTATAACTAAATGCAGTGTGTGAACAGCATGCTGTATTGCTGCACATGCTTAACATCCATGTTCCTAGAATCAACGAGAATTAACTAGAATCACTGTCTGTGAACTAAACCCTTGGTAAACTGTGCTAGAAAGTACACAACTAGAAAAAAAGAATTGTGGGAAGAAACCCTTCCTGACTGTTTATATTTATAAATATGGAGCTTTATAAGCGCAAAATATTTTCTAACGTCAGTTTTTGAATCAGAGTTAGACCAGAAAAGGATTGTACTGTTTAGATTTTTGCTGTAGGAGTTGTATTATAGTTAAAAGCTTGGGTGTGGGAGGAACTTTTTGACAGTTTTATCTTCCTGTACCAAAAACATCCCCCTTTTTTGTCCATAAATTTCTGCGCCTTGGTTGCTCTTATTTTTTTTTTTTCTTACTTTGCTGTTTATTATTGCTATTTTGGGAACTTTTTCATGAAGTCAGGATAATTGGTTTATTAGCATGCATACTTGCTTAGTTTTCCTGGTGGTATTTGATATACTACTTGCTCCCTAGTAAGTCTGCTGCACACTAATTAATTTACCTAAACCCTACTGGTATATTGGGCTGTGGTTTTAGCAGGCTGAGTTAGTGGCTTGCAAGTGCAAGAATGTGGAGTGTGGGGTCAGCTAGGAATTTCAGTTTGATGGTTTTTACATAGGTGTGGGACTATGAAAGACGGTACACCCTAGAGTTTGTGGGGGGGGGGTGTGGAAGGATTGTTTGAGCAGAGAGACATGGCGGCTGAGCAAATGGGGGGAAGCAAGGCTTTCCGAACAGGCTCATTATGGTATCTGCGCACTATCTCGGGGTACGTGTTATCCAAATGGTTTAAGGCCAAAATCTTAAATTTTTTAAATGGATATAGTGGCACCATCTAAAAACCCCGGTTTAGTTACTGTACCAGTAAAAGTTGTGTGGTTTTATTTATTTAAATTCATATTATGGGTCAAGCATGTTAAGGGATTACCTAGCACAGTTACTAACATTTGTATCTACTTATTTATGTTGTTGGGTCCTGTTGAATTAAAATATGTGGTTTCCCACTGAAAAAAAAATAAGAAACAAATGGAACAACAAATTCTGTTAGTGTATGTGGAGAAAAAAAGACTGGCAAGCAATACTGAGTTGTTCATTAGATATCCTGTTTCTTGCATATACTTGAAATTCAATCTTCAGCACTGATATTTTAACAGCAGGGGCAAAGTATTACTCCCTCTTGCCTTAACTGACCCAACTTGATAAATACCTTACTTAAGACCACTGATATTCTAATTTAATGTATATTAACATATTTCCAACAAATTAAAATCTCTAAAAATGTGTTTAGGCTGTTATTCGAAAATAGTATTTTTAAGCACATTTCAAATTAGAAAATATTATTTTAAGAAATATAATAAAACAATCTAAAGTAGCTTACCCTTGAAGAGCATGACTTCTTTCAAATTTAAACAAAGAACAAATTGAATCCTGTTTAAAATTGTTGATATACCTCTACTTCTCTAAATCTATATATCCAAAATAAAGTGTTATTTATAGGAGTCATAGAAAATATATTACAGGGACATATCAGTGCCTTTTTAGTTCTGTTAACACAGTACGCACTTTAGCATGAGACCCTAATAATAAAAAAAACTTCAGTTACTTAAATTTGTACCATTCCTACATTAGATTTAGATATTTTCTAGAAAGCTTTCTTAAATACATCTTCCCTAAACAATCTCTAATGCTGGGAAATACAGATATAAATTCCATTAAGATCCTACCTAGCTTCGGAACACAGAATTATTTGCTAGCGCTCATTTCGTTGCAATCCAGCTCACACTTATCAGTAGGATTTAGAAATCTACTTAAAAGTATTAGGACATTTTAATGGCTTTGCCTTAGATCTACAATGCCTTTATAATGGAGAGAGCAGAACTTTAACAGGACATACACATATCAAGGAGATTCTCAGATAAGCAAGTAATGTTGGTTGCCAGCATGCTTCCCAATTACATAATTTGATTGTATTATTTACTGTATCATTACACACTTCATGAATTGGAGAGCTATGCCCATAACTATTAGGTTAGATTTTTTTTAAAAGGAACTATAATCCAAAATATATATTTTTTTCATTTACTGCTTTACAGTATAGAACAGGTTCACTGGTTTGAAGGAAAGGTTTCAGCTCTACATATAACTGCCCTAAAAACTGTGAAGATACAAACATATATGTAGGGCACAGCAAGCAAAAAAAAGTATGGCTGAATGTGTAATAGTTGTGAGTGTAAATGTGTGCATACAAGAAATCTCAAGCAACAGAAATATTACTCCATGGGTCCGCTTTATTGATTTCAAGTAATTTTCCTCCCACCATCATTTTATTTTTGTTCAATTGGTTATATATGACTTTATAATAAGGACTAAAAGGAGCAGATCATTTTTCTGTATCCTATAATGTCTGGTGCAGTTAATACTTTCTATATCCTATAAAGTTTAAGAGAAGAAAAAAAGAAGAAAAAAAGAAAAAGAAAAAAAAAAGTGGTATCTACCTTGACATTATATTGCACTTCTAAACCGTTGTTATTTTTTTTTTTTCATTCTTTAACCTCTTTTGTATTTATCTTGCACGTTCTGACCATTAAAATATGTTTATTTCTCTATTCTAATCAGTCTAAGCAGTTGCACCCTGTTTTTGATTACAGTGTCTCTTGGTAATTCATTTCCAGGAATGCAGTGTGATTTTATTTCTTAAGCTTCTAAAATACAGCGATTTCTATCGGTTTGGAGTTGATCTAAACATTTTGCAGAAACAAAAAAAATCATTGTGCCAAACCTCTATAATTACATTTTATAACAGGCATCCAATGAGATGAGGATGTACACTTGTGCCAATCAGTTTTACAAATATTCTTACCTTGTGCGCTAAAACTTATATTTTATTTACTAGCTTCATAGACATTTTTCTACAAAGCATTTTCAAACATCAGTCCTCCGGTTTGGAGAAAAATATATATCCTGGAAATGAAAGAAAATACTGTTATGTTATTTTCTTTGTTTTATGAGAAATATTTTTTTTTAAGTATTTTACTCATTCAATACTGTCCACTTTTCAGTTGGAGTTTACCATGATTGTTAATAAATCTGGCAGAAACAATGCTTAAATTAATATGTATGATAACATTAACTTTAAAATGCTGTGTAGTTGTATATGATGATAAAAAGTTGCTGCATTATTAACTAAACAAACCAAATGATGATGATGATTTAAAATAAAAGTCAAATTTCTATTTCAAGCACATTTAAAAAAAAATGCAGATTACCCTGGCAATCATATATGCAGTGTCATCTAAAATATTTTAATTAAAGGGACATAAAACCCCAAATTTTTCTTTCATGATTTTGGTAGAGCATACCATTTTAAACAACTTTCCAGTTTACTTCTACTATCAAATTTGCTTCATTATCTTAGTATAATTTGTTGAAGGAGCAGCAGTCCACTATTGTAGGCTAACTGAACACATGGAGTGAGCCTATGACAATAGGTATATATATTCAGCCACCAATCAGCAGCCAGAACCCGGCTCCTGAGCTTACCTGGATAAACCTTTCAACTAAGGATTCAAGTGAAGGAAGAAAATTAAAGAATAGAAGTAAATTGGAAAGTTGTTTAAATTTGCATGCTCTGACTGAATCATGAATGTCTAATTATGACTTTACTGTCCCTTTAATTAAATAAACACTGTTATGGTGTTTATTACAGTGAAACAAACATTTCAATTTTTTCATGTGTGTAAAGTAAATTCTGATAAAGAACGTCACTCTCACATTTTATGATATTTTTTTTTAAAATGGTTGGTTTAAACTACTAAAATATTTAAGTAAAAATTTTATTCTGAAATCATATAGAAGGCATTAGCTTTATAGTTGTAAAATTATGGATTTATTTTTACTTTATTTTTTATTCACAAAATTATTTCTCTTAGTTTGTATAATATTGTTGATGTTTTCCTTTTTTTATTTGTAAAATGGCTTTCCATGTTATGTTGAACTACTGACACACACAGAATACACATGTAGTATATACTATATACATATAGTATATGTTACAGCATCTTAAAGAACTCATAATATGGCAGTAAAATGAATAAAACTGAATTATCATTCTCACTACAGATAAAGAGATAAATTAATTGAGTCAAGAAAATAATTCTTATTACACTTTAATTCAGACCCCTAGAATATGTTTAGTTTATTTGTAATTTAAATATGTGGTAGTTGTAATATCTTTGAAAGTATTTTTTTAATTTTATTATCATAGATTAAATTTCAATTAGTTGCACGGACAATAATCTATAATCACATGTCCGTGCCTAAAGGTAGATAATACTGAGCCCTGCACTGAGAAATAAAAAGTTGTTACTTTTGTAAAGTTTATATATACATGTATACTAATTAAGATTGCTTTACTTAAGTCTTCCTGTGCATCAAAAATATATAAGGCCTATTGGATTGAGCAAGAGGAATATATATCACTGTTTATTGGCTGATGGAATTTGTTTTTCTTTTTTTAGCTTGCTGTGTCATGCAAGTTATGCTTGGTATATAAAAAAAAAACCATTTTATTCAGTTAAATAAATAAATATATTTAATTAATTCATTCATTAAATAATTAAATAATTAGATATAGTAAATATATATCAGTTATACTCCCAATTTATCAACTTATGCTAATTAATAAAATTGGGATTTTTTTTACACATATTTAGTTTAGTGCTCTCCTGGAAATCAGTTCAAATGTTGTTCCTTAGATTTGACTTATTTACTGCTGTCTAGGGAATGAAGTGTTGTGTCATTTTAAAAGTTAATTGCCTTCAAAACAATATTATTAAACTTTTTATCCAAGTTTTGCATCATGCCAAGTTTTTTTGCATGTTGCAGAATTTATTTGCACTGTGATAACTAGAATATTAACACTGGTGATTTTTTTGGCAAAAGGGTAAAATCGATACTACAATAATATGTTTAGGGGTCAGTTTGCTAAAGGCCAGAGGATGGAAATGCAAACAAATTATCATTTGCACCATTTACTAAAATATTTTATCAACACTTATTTCACTATTTGTATTATGATCTAAAATATAGTAGCTTTTTGAGAACTTTCTCTGTGAAATTGAAATAAATAATATAAAATTAAATATTTTTGTCAAATTATTTCTTCTTTTAAGCAGACTATGCACTGCTTTATTCTAACAACCCCTAATGAAGGGTGAAATTACTGCAGGCTTCCTATATGTCCTTATTAAAGGGATAGAATGGTCACATTTTAAATGGGCATTGATGCATTTCTATTTCAAATAGAAGCAATTTTGCAATTTTGCCTTTGGCAAAAATTATTTAAATCATTACTGTTTTAGCAGCATACGCACACATACTACGTGTAACTAGATCTGGCGGTGGTTGATTACATCAGTGAAGACTTAAAGGGACACAAAACCTAAAATGTTTCTTTCATGCTTCAGGTAGAGAATACAATTTTAAACAATATTCCAATTTAATTCTATTATCTAATTTGCTTCATTCATTAGATATCGTTTGCGGAAGAAATAGCAATGCACATGGGTGAGCCAATCACAGGAGGCATCTGTGTGCAGGCACCAATCAGCAGCTACTGAGCCTATCTAGAAATACTTTTCAGCAAAGGATATCAAGATAATGAAGCAAATTGTATAATAGAAGTAAATTAAAAAGTTGTTTAAAATTACATCCTCTTTCTAAATCATGAAATAAAAAATCTGGGTTTCATTACCCTTTAATTGGTATCATACTAGCCACTGGTGACTCTCAGAGAAGGTGTGGTGTTTGAAAGCTGACACACATGTCACTTACAGTATATGAACAGTAATTACTTTTACTAACAGAATTTTTGCTTATAGAAGTAAATTGCAAACTTGATTCTATTTAAAATGTGAATGCACCCATGCACATTTCAGTTTTGACACTTCTATCCCTTTAAGTTATAATGAATTTGCAGGGCATTATGACTGATTAGATATTCACTAGTATGTTCAATGTTACAGATAAATAAATTGTAAATATAAAAGTTTTAGGTTTTTAAATGTAATTATGTATAACAGAGGCTAGAAAGGTGAACCTATGCGTGCCAGACCTACTTACAAGGATATCAATCACATAACCACTGTTACATAATGGTATTTTCATGCGCTACTCTCTGCAGTCATTTCACATTAATGATTCTAGGTTATAGAACAGCTATCCAGCTGAAAATAACAAGCTATTTTATCTTTAATGTTTGCATTTACAACTAATTTACCAGCCTTTACTGAACTGGCCCCTTGAAAGATATCAATAGATCACAACTGCTTGTTTCAATAAAAAAATAAAATAAACATTATCAATCTAATTATTAGTTTAAACTCATTTATGTTCCCATGGGTAAAACTATATGACTAATGCCTTAAGCAAAATAGAGGTTATAAGTCTTGTGCACAGCTCATCAATTCAACACCTCGTGAAGGGAGAGGGCACTGCCAGTGCTTGCTTGCTTGCAAACCACCCTTGGAGAGTAAGTGAGATTAAGTGTTATTTATTTTTAAGTCTGCCATCTCAGCATTGGGATCAAGCCATGTTTAAGAAAAGAATCAGAAAATGACCCCAGGTTTAAATGTTCACCAATAAACTGGGAAATTATCTCATTCCAGTTTTATATTTTTAAATATTGGGATGTAGAACCATTATGATGGAATACAACTTTCCAATATTATGAGGATATGTCCAGCTAACACATTAGAAAGAGATTCATGCACATAGAAATAATAAATTAATAAGGCTTTGGATTTTAATAAATATAGGGTTCTCTGGGTGCCTTTAAAAAGCATATAGACTATTTGCAATGACATTTTCTATTAATAGTTATGAAAATGAAGCAAAACAGTTTCAAATATTTCAACAGTTCTGTGCACAGAGAAGAACACTTATATGGTTACCATTGATTCTGACTTTGGAACAACATGTGCTTTTTAAATGATATAAATCACACACTACAGGGTGCGAAAGGAAACTGGAATAATATGTTAAAAACAAATTACATTCTTAGATGGCAATTGTGGCTGCTACACTAATGTAAGGGCAGATACCATTAAGGTTTCTTCATATAACTCATCTTTTTTATTGCAGGGATTTAAATATCTACTTATTATTTATTACTTAGAATACACAAACAAACAAGTGTATAGGAAATACCCCCTCACATAATTTCATTCCATTTTTTGTATACATTAGTTTCAAATGTATCCCCTCTTGTACCGCTGGTGAATAGTTGAAAAAAAGAGAAACAAATGAAAAAATGAAAATGCATGAGTTTTTACTGGAGTCCTTCTTTAAAATAAAGTATTATTAAAAGAATTAAATGTATACTTTCTTTTGTATTACTATTTCGTTGCATGGGGCCATTGGAATTATAAATCAAATATGTATACTGTACATTTTGTGAGGGAAAAAAATATTTGATCCCCTGCTGATTTTCTACGTTTGCCTACTGACAAAGAAATGATCAGTCTATAATTTTAATGGTAGGTTTATTTGAACAGTGAGAGACAGAATAACAACAAAAAAATTAAATTTTAATGAGGGAATCAATTATTTGATCCCCTATCAATCAGCAAGATTACTGGCTCCCAGGTGTCTTTTATACAGGTAACAAGTTGAGATTAGGAGCACTTTCTTAAAGGGAGTGCTCTTAATCTCAGCTTGTTACCTGTATAAAAGACA
>CAJPDP010039972.1:0-12427 GCA_905336975.1 Bombina variegata variegata
CAGGCTGATTTAGTGGGTCCGAGGAGGAGTACTTCGGTTTTGTCTGCGTTAAGTTTGAGGCAGTTGTGACTCATCCAGGTGGCGACTGCTGTCAGCCCTTCATGGACGTTTCTCTTGGTGGTGGAGATAGATGGATAGAAAGATAGAGAGACTAATCAAAAATGGTTATGGAGAGATAGATTGTACTCTGCTTATATTACTTTGAAAAAGTACAATAAAAATATGGTTAAACACAGAAATGTGCCCCTTGAACACTTATTAAAAATGGTATAGGGGCATCTGTACAATCCCTGACCCATGTAATGACCCAGTAACTCTATCTTCAGAGATATACATTTTATCCTCTGTATTCTGCAACTATGACACAGTTTTGGGGGTTGAAGATTAGTGTAATGCTGAATCTATTTTAACGGATCATGTGCTTTCTTGAGTTTGTATAAGCAATGCTAATTCATTGCCCAATTTTAGCTCCCATATTGAGTAGCCTTAGACCATTGTTTAGGTCTGAGATGATATGTTGCATGCCTGAGTGCATAAGCAGGAAATTGGCTGGAAAATCCCACAATTTTTTTTTTTATTTTTTTTTATTGTTTTTATTGAAAACTTAGATATTGACAATACAAATCATAGGAACATCAACATAATGATAATAGGTCATAAGAGTGCATAACCACGGTTTGAAGCTGATGACCATATACTCGGTTGTAGCTATGTAAACAGTTAGTCAATGTCCTTAATATAGGCATTTCGGATGGTCCCTTGGAGGGTCAGGCAAACAAGGCACTAAATAATTCAAACGGAGCGTAAGCCAACCACGTTCCTGACCTCCATAAAAGGTAAACAAAACAATAAAATTATATAAAAAGTAAACAAACATTTTGATAAACAGTCTAACATTTTGGTTCTGCAAGATATCTTCAGGTTCAGAACTGAATCTTAATGCGAGAGATCACATTAGCACAGTGTGCTTCATCATCTGCAAGGTGGGTACCCATCCAGCACGTGTTATCGTATGTGTAAAATGTGTATAGAATGATGGTTATCTTGTCTATAGGAGAACTACGGAGGCGTCAGTGTTGCGTGGAGAGACTCTTGCCAAATGAACTTGGCATTTAAAAAGGTATCAATTTTATTACGGCACAGATAGCCATACTGTTCTAGGGTAAACTGCTCTTCCACTTCCTCTAGCCACATAGTTTTAGATAGGACCAAAGGCTTTTTCCAATGTCGGGCTATTAGTTTCCTTGCACTGTTGAGGCCTATTTGTAACATTAGCAATTTTAGATGGCATGTCAGTTTGGGTAGATCGTTCAGTAGGGCGATGTTTGGGCTCAATGTAAAGTCAGTTGAGATGCTCTGTTTGAAGTGCTGTTCTACCACCATCCAGAGTGAGCTGACCCTAGTACACCTCCACCACATATGCATCAAGCTGCCATGCCCTCCGCAGCCTCGCCAGCACCTGTCAGACGTGTTTGGGTAAATACTGCTCAGTTTTGACGGGGTCAGATATCACCGCAGGAGAATTTTATAATTAAGTTCTAATATTTCAGGTGATATAGAGGATTTTTTGATTGA
This sequence comes from Bombina variegata variegata, assembly GCA_905336975.1. Classification (NCBI taxonomy): domain Eukaryota; kingdom Metazoa; phylum Chordata; class Amphibia; order Anura; family Bombinatoridae; genus Bombina; species Bombina variegata. The sequence continues at coordinate 1,576 of CAJPDP010039972.1, forward strand.
CTTAAAGATATTGGCCCAATTATCCTGTTCTATGTGTGTAGCCATGTCTAGGTTCCATTTAGCTGTGTACGGTGGTAGGGTATCACTAGAATTCCTAATTAGGAGTTTACGGGATAGTGAGAGTGTCGGTATGATCCCTCCATGGCACATTAACTCAAACGTGGTGGGTGCTCTCAACAGGTCTGCCTTGAATGGAGAAGTGTGTACAAAGTGGTGCAATTGTGCGTATTTCAGCCAATTGGTAAATCTGCCGTTAGCTACATTGGTCAGTTTGTCCCTTTCTAAAAGCTTACCTGCCTCGGTAAAATTGAATAATGGGATAGTATAGTCCCATTCAGAGAGCCTTTGGAATCCCTTGTCGAGGCCACCCACTATCTCTACATTCAGCACGATTGGGAAAAGGGGAGACCTGTCGGAGGAAATGTGTGATCTGGTAGCTATTATATGATCCCAATTTTTGAATAAGTGTCGGTGTATATCTAGCTGTCGACACTGTGGGGGCCTTAAGTCATTCGGTACCCAGCATAAAGCGTGAACCAGGGGTGTTTTGAGTATGTGTGAGTCTAGCGTGACCCATGCCTTGTGTTCCTGTTTCCCGTGCCAGTCTAGGATCCTTTGTAGTGTCACCGCTAGATAGTACTCTTCAATTTTAGGTAAACCTAGTCCTCCGTCTGCGCTCGGTCTGTACATCGTATCCCTTAGCACTTTCCCCATACAAAGAATTAAGACTATTTTGGAGCCGGGTCATGTACCACCGTGGTATGTGCATGGGTAATGCCTGTAAAATGTATGTAATCCTGGGGAGTGTGGTCATTTTTATGGCCTGGATCCGTCCCCACCAGGACAATGGTTTGTTTGACCATGTCTTGAGGTCTCGTTGCGTGTTAATGAGTAATGTATTATAGTTTTTGTCAAAGAGCGTCGTCTGGTTGGGGGTTAAGTATATCCCTAGGTACTTGATTGTGTCTTTTTTTAATTTTAAGGGGCATATTTTGGACAGGGATTGGAATTGGGTGTCTGATAAGGTTATATTTAGGATTTCAGATTTTTGTTTATTAACAAGGAAGTTGGAGTATTGTCCGAATCTGACTAGTTCAACTAGTATCTCCGGCACGGTCGTGGACGGGGAGGAGTCAGAGAATAATAGGTCATCAGCATATGCGGCTATTTTGTAGGTTTGATGGCCAAATGATATCCCCTTAATTTTCGGGTTCTTGCGGACATGGGAGGTTAAAACCTCCATCATCAAAATAAACAGAATTGGTGATAGGGGACATCCCTGACGTGTGCCGTTGCGGATGGGGAGTGTGTCTGACAATGTGCCATTAACTTTGACTTTTGCATTTGGGTGGAAGTATAAGCTAAAAATTCTATTGATTATTTTCGGGCCAAATCCAATGTTTTTTAGGGTCTCTAAGAGGAATTGCCAATCTGTCCGGTCGAATGCCTTTTCGGCATCTATGGCCCTCAGCACTGACTCTATGTTATGGTTCTTGGCATACTCTATAAGGGTCAGAGCTCTAAGTGTGTTGTCCCTGGCCTCTCGGCCAGGGACAAAGCCCACCTGGTTGGTATGTACAATGTCATTAAGAACTGAGTTTATACAGTTAGCTAAGATTTTCCCTAGGATCTTAATGTCAGTATTGAGCAGCGATATAGGTTGATAGCTGCCCGGGTCTTCCTGCGGCTTATCAGGCTTCAAGATTACAGATATGTGGGCTGCTAGTGAGTCAATGGAGAGTTGTGCACCCTCATCTAGGGAATTAAACAGTTTAAGTAAATGTGGGGCTAATATGGAGCAGTGGGTTTTGTAGTACTGGTTAGGTAGGCCATCGGGGGCTGGGCTCTTGCCTGCAGGGAGTCCCTTAATGGCCTTCACAATCTCTGTCAAGGTTATGGGTGCTTCTAGGTCTGTTATTTGTGCCTGTGATAGCTTATTCAAATCTGCTGCGTCTATGTATGCTGTCATGTTTTGCGTATGGTCTTGGGAGGTATTTGTAGTTAGGTTATATAATTACTGATAGAAGGCTCGAAAGTGGGCGGCTATAGCTTTACTGTCTAGAATATGTTCTCCCTGTGTGGTTTTGAGCTTATGGATGTAAGTGAGAGTGTTTCTATCTCTTAAGGTGTTAGCAAGAACTTTGCCTGAGCGGTTCCCTTCATAAAAGTATTTTTTCAGAAGTTGCAGTGCTCTTCTTTGGGCCTCGGAGTAAAGCAGAGTTCTAAGCTCTTTTCTGGTGGTGGTTAAAGCTGTTAAAGTGGCTCTGTCTGAGGGAGAGTGTTTGTGTTGCAACTCCAGATCATGTAACCTGTTAGTAAGTGTATTGAGTAGGGTGTCATGCAGTTTTTTAATATAAGCTTTGTGTTTTATGCTTTGTGAGCATCCCACACATACAGTGGGTGGGTCTCCAGCACTGTGTTTAAGTTAAAATACTCAACTAGGGTAGCCATTAGCTTTTGTGCTGTTGGGGGGTGATGTAGCAGGTACTTGTCTAGTCTCCATATAAAGGGATGGATTGGGGAGTCAGGCCAGTTCAATTTTAAGGAAACCATAGAATGATCTGACCAGGCGGTTGGTGCAATGTCAGTGTCTATCAGTAAAGAGAGGCTAGACTGGTCAAGGAACAGATAGTCGATTCTGGAGTACATAGACCAAGGGTGGGAGAAAAAGGAGTAACCGCGCTGTGTGGGGTGCTGCGCTCTCCATGGTATCTATTAATCCTGATTGTTTAAGACATATGTACGTTGCATTAGGGGGACGTGATGGGTTGTTTGTGTTTGAGGATGTGGTGTCAAGTGTAGGATCCAAAATGACATTCAAATCCCCTCCCATCACCACCGTGCCTTTACGCGATTCCCGTATCATTGATCTAAGTTTATTATAAAATCTGCTCTTGTTTGTGTTGGGGGCATACACATTAATTAAAGTAATTGGCCTATTGTATAAGAGGCCTACCAGGATCAGTACTCTCCCTTCCTTATCTGAAGTGGTATGGAGCAGCTTAAAGGGTAAGGAGGTGTGTAGGAGAATACCCACCCCATTTTTTTTTTTTTGTGGGAGCTAAAGAAACTCAGCGGGAAGTTTTTATTAGAGAATTTGGGTTTGTTGGTCCGAGGGAAGTGTGTCTCCTGAACAAATACTACGGAGCACTTTTGCTTGCTAAACTAGTGCAGAGCAACTGACCTTTTAGTAGGCGAGTTTAAGCCTTAAGCGTTTTGGGAGATTATAATTACTGGTCTAGAGGTCATGTCTATTTTGTGCGGGGGGGTTTGTCAGCAAGTTAGCTAAACGTTTCTTACCGTAGTGAGATGCTATACACTGTTGCCAAGATTTGTGGATGTGTTGTGCCAGGGAGGGTACCCAAGGACAGCTATGCGTGCCATAATTGTGACCTATAGGTGATGCACACCAATGTGCTGATCCGGACCTTGCAGAGATACTAACATAGAACAACAAGCATTGAAGTACATAACAAAACAAATAATAAGTTATAACGGTTAACATTAGTAACAATTGAATACAGAAGTATGAGAAATATTCAGTTTCCTACTAGCCTATTAGACTAAGGAGGGGGGAGAGTAGCAGCAATCTAAGATCACTACGGTTCCCCAATTAGGGCTGGCATAACTTTTGTGTTAGGAGGGATTTCCACTCTGTTTGCAAAAGTCCTGTCCAAGATGGTGTATAATGAGCTAACAATAGTATGGGAGGAAAAAGCGGCGTCCTCCTGACTCTTAAGTAGTGTAAAAAAGGTCTTTTTGGGGCTTAATGTCTTTGAATCAAAGAAAGTTCCAGTTCAGAGCGGTTAATCCGCTTTACATGCTGGTGTCAAATGGTCGGTCTTGAATCCTAGATGGTTGAGGCCGGCTGTCGAGGAGGGCCCGTAGTGGGGGCCGGTGTACGATGGGGAGCAGGGGGGGCCATTTTGCGCTTCCTGATTACTGTATTCCATGTTTGTCTTTGTGGTCTTGGTGGTTGGGGGTCCGATGCGGAGTCACTTCCCTCCTGTTCTATTGCTTGGGGTATTTGTTTCGGCGGAGGGATGTTCAGCTGTGAGCAGAAGGAGTCAAGGTCTTCCAGGTCTTTGTATATGATTTCTTTGTTATCCTTGACCACTCTGATTGCGAAGGGGAAACCCCAGAGATATGGGATTTTGTGGTCCTGCAAGTGTGTGGTAAGAAATTTGACATTCCGTCGCCTGGTGAGGGTAAGCGGACTAAGATCCGCGAAAATTTGTATTGTGTCGCCATCTTTATAAATCGGCGCCTTCCTCCTAGCTGCAGTCAGCAGTTTTTCTTTATCTTTAAAATTGTGGCACCGGAGTATAATGTCTCTCGGTGGTGCTTTAGGTGAAGGCTTAGGTTTTAATACCCTGTGCACTCTATCAAGGGAGATGTTTGCATTTTCTTCATTATCCAGGAGGAAGCTGAATAGGCCTTGTAGATATTGTGGGAGATCGGTGGCTAGGATGTTTTCAGGCACTCCTCTGATTCGCAGGTTTTGGCGCCGGCCACGGTTATCCAGATGTTCTATTTGCATCTGTATTTGTTTTATTTCTTCCGTTTGATGTTGGAGCTGCATGGAGTGTAAATTAATCGGCTCTGAAATTTCCTCTGCGTGCTCCTCTAGTTGAAGTACTCTATTCCCCAGATCAGTGATGTCTTTTTTAACAGAGGCCTTCCTTTATAAGTTGACTGACCTGGGTCATAAAGGATGCAAAGTCCTCTTTAGTTGGTAAAAACTGTAAATCTGCTTTAGTTATAGGGATGTGAGAGTCTGAGTGTATGTTATCCACCTCTTCCGCCTGTGTGCTGTCATTGGAGTGCGGGGGGCTGGGTGATATGTTGGTGTTAGCCTCCACCGTTTTGAAGAATTAATTCAGCTTTGTAGATGCTGTTGCGGCTGTTTTGCTGGCCTTGTCCCCTTTGACAGGGCCCTTAGGCACCATTACAACAAGTGGCTTATTTGATGTGATGCGATATAGTACAGTTATTATTAAGCCTACTTGTAATTGTTAATTATGTCGTTGCCTCTAGACTGCTTAATTAGCGCTGTGGATGGGGGCCTGTATGTACATTAAGGCCTTGACGTTTCCACTTATTCCCTGATAGGATCTGTGTGTTTCTAGCTCTTATTTCTTGTGTTAGTGTTTAAAAGCATTGTTGCCCCTGAAGGCTTAAAAGTTCTTACCCACTGCTCTGTCGTTCTGCTTGCTAAGCTGGTCCTGTGGGCCCCGTGTGCTTAGGGCCGGTTAGGCTGTTCTGTTATGTAGGCCTCATAAACGTCTGATTGTGAGACAGCTCACAACTGATGTCGCTCTGCAGATGGGTCGGAGTGCTCTTTATGTTTGTAAGTGGAGAGCTTATGCACTCCCCGTAAGGATCTCCTCTCTGCCAGTTGTCTTGCTTTCCGCACCGGTCTCACCCCTGCTGCAGTGTGCGTCCTAAAGAGCTAAGATGGCGCTCCTCCCTGCAGCGTTGCCTAACAGTGACTAGCTGCAGGACCTCTGTGTAAGTGTTTTGGCTTTTAAATCAGGCAGGGTAGTGTGCTCCGATGTCCAGAGATTATGCGGACAGTCTGCTGATTAGTTTGGAGTGTGGGGCATCCCTGTGATTAAGCCCTTATGGGGAACTTCTTACGGAGCTTCACTGAGTTGCGGCCATGCTGGTTCCTGGCTCGGCTCCGCCCCCTTATTGTATGTTTTATGTATGTAGGATCATAATTACCAGGTTGATTCTGATTTTGACTGTATGAATAAGAGATCCATAAATAACTACAAATTAGCACTCAGCATTAGTTCCAATTTTTTTTAAACTTTTAGTAATATGGCAGGTTTATGCTCTCACTGTTCAAGGTCAATATGAGATTCAGTTTCAGAAGCCCAAGAACCTGACTTAGAAAACAAGGCCCAAATTCTTTATTTCTGATGGGACTCATTTCTCTATGCCAGAGTATAATTTTATTAGGAAAAATCCTCCAGCTAGACAATGATAATAATGAGTAGTCTGTGTGTATGGAGTCAACTTTCTTTATCAAGGTCCATCAAGAAGCCAATAATATGGAGGCCATAAGATGCCCAGATGTATGAGATGTGAGCATTTTATAAGTTTGTAGCAAACAGAGATTCTTTCAGGTTTACTCCCTCTACGTCTGCTACAGCTGATGGAACAAGTGCTGCATCCGAATCAGATAGTTCCTCAGATGCATGAGGGCTAATATAATCATGGACCCAGTTTCATAACTTTGGAATTGTGGGAAAAATAGTCATACATTTTCATTGCTGTAAGAATCAAAAGCTTCTTTTGAACTGCTTCATCTTTTTTCTTTTATGAATGTCCTTTTAATGATGTGTAAAAAATTGGTCAGAAAGGGTCCAACAAAAGTGCATCGTACCCCACTCTTACTGAAGCTACAACTACAATTTTTAAGAAATAATTTTCTTTCATAGCAGTGAAAAGATAAGCATATGATTTTTAGAATAAATGGTTTTATTAAATGTCGATCAAAAGTCCTTTAATTACAGTTCCTTTTTTCTTAAACATGTTCATAGAAATATTATTTCATGAACAGACAAAAGGATGTTCCTTAAAATAGAAATCTGCAATAATTCAAACTCAAGTTAGAAAGTAAAGTAACATAATAATATAAAGGGTTAGGTAAAAAGGGAATAGCAATATTTGCATCTGTGCTGTTAATAAAATGTAGATTATTACTTTACATAAATTAGTATAATCCCTATTATATGACATTAGTGGCTTCTTATTACGTATGCTTATTAGCGCTTATTTGAACACATTAGAAACTGTGATTTAAAGGTATTACATGTGCAATAAAGCTATTTAATTGTTAACTCATTCTAGATCAATATGCAGTTTTCATAATGTAATTTAAATTGCTGCAATTATAAAGAAAATTTTAAAGCTTTAGCAACTTTAGTTAAATGTGCTCCATAAAAAACATTTAACGTGAACTAATAATAAACCAGTCTACTAATGGATAAGAAAATGGTTGGATTGTTTAAGTATTTTATTGTCTGTGTTTAAATTGGATTTCTCTGAGTTTTAATTTCATTAATAAACAAGATTTTAACTTCAAAATACACATTAAACTGGAAAAGAAAAAAAATCAGATGAATGTTAATGTGATGAATTAAAGTGATTGTAAAGTTAACAAGAATATTTATAATAAAAAAATGTATAGCTTAACTTTACAATTACTTTAAAGGGACATGAAACCCAATTTTTTTCTTTCATGATTTAGAAAGAGCATGCACTTTTAAACAACTTTGTCATTTACTTCTATTACCTAATAATACAATCTATAAATGAAACTATCTCAAAGAAAAATAATTCCTCAACTCTCCTCAACTAAACAATTGCAGAATTCATAAAGATTTGTAACTGTTCCTTGTCAAAGGCACGAGTAAAAGTGATGGTAAATTAGATGTTTAATAAACTTACCATTTCAACATATTAGAGATATTGACGTAAATTGCTGTCTCTTTATCTACTGTATAGCAAACTTTGAATCACAATCTCGCACCACAATGCCACATAGAAAATAGTGAGCTGCGTGGCAAACATTCTGATTGGTTGGCAAAGTGAAACATCACCATAAAAAAAAGAGTCTCTTGGCAGGGGGGTGTAAGCAAGGATTTAAATGACAAGCTTAATGATCAAATGTCAAATTATAAGCAAGGTGTAAAAAAATATTATGTTACACATGATTGAAATAACTTATACTATCATACTATAATGAGAAAAAATTCTCAGTTTTCCATCACTTTGAGTTCCCTTTAAATCAATGAAGCTGCTTCTATCTCAATACATGTTCAGTGCAAACAAAACGTTTAACTACAAAGGATCATTTCAGAGAACAAATGAATTAAAAAAAAAAAAAAAAAAAAATGACTTTAAAAAGTTAAAGAAAATGAAAGAAAAGTAAAAACAACACAACTTAGCCAGCTCTGAAATAGAACGACATGTCCACAAGAGGAGATACGGGGGCAATAGAGTCTTCATAAATTCTGTATGGTAGGCAGAGGGGTACACCCCAGAAAATACACTGACTGGAGACACCTTTCATTGGCATGAACCTTAAAGGCCTAGAAGACCCTTGCAACATTTAAAGTACAGGGTATGTAGCTGTCATTATGGGGTTAAATACAAAACTGAAATAGAGTTTGAAATGTTTTCTTTTAGATGCAACAAAGAAAAAAAAATAGCTACTATATTCCTTTAGCTACAATAATTAATAATAATAATATATATATCTATGGTTATGGTCTAAAAATGATTTTTATTTTCATGCATCAAATCCTTTGTTTATAGGGTGTTTTAATGTGAATCTTTAAAAATACAAAACTTTATTATTCTTATTTAACAAAATTAAAACGAAATTATTATCTGTTATTTGTAGAGCGCCAACAGGTTCCGTAGCGCTAAAGAAATGGGTCTAGTTATGAGAGACAAAGAGAAAGAGGGCCCTGCCAAGAGTTTCACTGTTGTAAATCATCTCTCACGAAAGTTATCTACAAAGCAGCTAGGCTCGTAGGCTTACATGCTAAGGAGGTTCAAGAGGATAGCTAAAGGAGGAGAGGAACTAAGATAGGAAAAGGTGTTTTGGTAATTAACTTGTTATTGTTAAATCTGTTTGTTTTGGGGGTTTTTAAATTCCCCTATAAAATTATTGTTTGAATAATTTATAATATTTTTCATCAAGGCTTAATATATTTATTTTTGAGCAATGTCTTTTTCATTTAAAACACTTTCCTCTATTTGACATGTAGTTCTTATTACAAATTTCTTCAAATGTATCTATAGATCTTTCACAGACTGACAACTTCTTTCAAATAATGAGTTAGAGGATAAAGGGGCAGAGCTGTATTATTTGAAGGATGGGGTCTACCTAAACGAGTAACAACACAAATAACCTAATGACGAAACATGTAGAGAACTTTAGAGAACTCTATTATACTCCACCGGAACTACTGAATGAACACTTCCAGTGCACCTTCGCTTACATTTGGTTTCTTATCTTACGGCTATGGTAGAGGAGGGATACTAAGGAACTTCACAACCCAGTACAGACCGGAGAGGATATATGTATACATGCATACTTTTATGCATACTATTAAATGATCTGCACCTAGTGGGGTTGCGCTTGTTTCCTTTTTCTTTCAACTTCTTTCAAATGTTGAGGTATAATATTATTTTAGTGTCCTCTAATCACACATTTAAGTAGACATTAAAACATTTCAATATTAACTCTATAACTATCAATGTTAAATACAAATGTTGATATAAAATGTCTTGGTTGCCAAAAACCACATCAATTATTGACTGTCAAAGACTTATAAGTAAAAAAAGTAAATTTCTGATGCACACACATAAATTGGTTGGCAGATTAACCATTAATCCAAAGTTCCGATGTAAACAAATAAGTAAAAAATTTAAATCACACGATTGTACATGTGATCGCGTGATTTCAATGATGGGTTTGGGTCTGGGTGGAGTGCCTAAAATGCTAAGCACGCCCTCCAGTCTGCGATCCCAGTTAGGAAGCTGTAGTTGCTTCAGTAAAGCAGAATGGCTCAGACGTTCCATGCCATCCTAACGCTCTAAAGCCCAGCACGGTTAAGATGGCATGGAATGTCCTAACGGCATTAAGGGGTTAACAACCCAGTAGTATGCAAGATGCTTACAAGTAAACCACAGTTCAAGCAGGTTAAACCATGGAGTGCAGGTCACACATTTTAAAAACAATCTTTAAACTGCAATTAAAATAATGTATTTAAATATATACTTGAGATAATGTGGGATATTTATCAAAGCCTCAACTATGCTGCATTCGCCGGCACTAAAACGTTTGCCTAACATCGCCTAACATCGTGGCTGCGGACCTGAATACGATCTCCATATTTATAATAAAAGCCGGCAAAAAGCTGCGCACCAAGTACGGGGCGAAGAGCATCGGACTGTTGTTGACTAACAGTCATCAAACTCGCTGCTATTCGTCTTTTTACAACTTTATTTATACCCTGTCACTAAACGCCTCTACTATACTAAAATGTTTAACCCCTATCCCGCTGCTCCCGGAACCTGCCGCAACTTTAAAAAAGTTATTAACCCCTATCCCACCGCTCCCCGACACCGCCACAACCTAAATAAAAAATTTTAAACCCTATCCCGCCGCTCCTGGACCCCGCCACAACCTAAATAAAGTTATTAACCCCTATCCCGCTGCTCCCGGCCCCTGCCGCAACTTTAATAAAGTTCTTAACCCCATCCCTCCTCGCCCCGACACCGCCGCAACCTAAATAAAATGTATTAACCCCTATCCCGCCGCTCCCGGACCCCGCCGCAACATAAATAAAGGTATTAACCCCTATCCTGCCGCAGCCGGACCCCGCTGCCACTAAATAAACCTAATAACCCCTAAACCTCTGGCCTCCCACTACCATTAACTAAACCTATTAACCCCTAAACCGCCAGCCCCCCACATCGACATAAACTAAATTAAGTTATTAACCCCTAAACCTAGCAACCTGATAACTTTACATTAAAATTACAACATCCCTATCTTAAAATTAATTTAAACTTATCTGTAGAATTAAAATAAACTAATTCTAAACTATTAATTAACCTACCCAAACTATTATGCTAAAATTACATTAAACTAGCAATTAAATTAACTATATTACATATTAAAAAACCCTAACCCTACTCAAATTATTTAAATCTACTATTAAAAAGGACTAAATTACAAAAAAAAATAAACGCTACGTTACAAAAATAAAAAACACTAAATTACGGAAAAAAAACCCACAGTATAAAAAATAAAAAACGAATT